>OY747701.1:61489995-61492495 GCA_963556495.2 Valencia hispanica
CTGCCATTCATGTGAAGGAATTGCTGTAATGAAGAGCTTCTTCAGGCTCAGGCTGCTTTGTTTTGTGCAGAGAATGAATCCTCACATAATTATGTAGAAACAAATAGAAACTCTTCAGATTTTCTACAGAGATAAGGCGAGGTAACTTTATTAGTATAGCACACTTTCAACAACAAGGCAATTCAAGGTGCTTTGAGTGACAAAGAATGAGGAGCAGCATGGTTTCATTCAGGGTGCTCTGTAAACAGTGATTATATCTCCAGGGAATATTTAATTCAAATGAATTCAGTTAAATTCAAACTTCAATCTTTGGTTTCGCAGCTCCTCTTCAGATCTCTGTCTGCTCGTATGGTCTGGCAGCCTGGTAAACAGATGTTGGAGTAGGGGATGTGGTCCTGCAGCCATGTTTCAGTGAAGCACATAAGAGGCAAATTTCCACTATCAGATGTTCCAGGTTTTTTTCCAGACCTTCCTGATATGCTTGTTGCCATTTCAGGAACCAAGTGAGAACCAGCCTTTGGTATCTACTTGGAAATAGCACGGTAGAGTCGCTGGGCTGGAGCTGTGGTTAAGTCATGCTGATTGGTTGTAATTCAGAGGGAAATGAGCAGACGTCGCCAAACAACAGGCTTTGTAAAAGAGGAAGAGTTACTGGCAAAGCAGTTTATAACAGCATAGCAAACAGAAACACAGCAATCATCTCTGTTTCTCCCATGTTGATCTCTTGTCATGTGTGCTGCTGTTGCGCCTTTTGGCTCTGATCAATGATTCTACTTACCGTTAAAACGGTGATGATATGCGAACATCTTAGCCGACTCCTTAAAGGGCCGATTTTGTATAGAGACACGGCGGCTGAGAGAAGCAGGCCAACAGATTACCCCGCCAGAAGAAAGTCTGGTATCCTGCTTGGCTGCAATGCCCTGTTGGACGGGGGGCATCGACTGGGATGATCCTCCCAGTAACTGAACATCCACTGTGTCCTGTTATCAACTTTTTACTTTCTGTAACATAGAAAGTTCTCTTATATCAGATCTTCTGTTCCTTCTGTGTTTCTGCTCTGTCTTCTCAAACCCCCAGACGGTCGTGGCAGATGGCCGCTCCTACTGAGCCTGGTTCTGTTGGAGGTTTCTTTCTGTTAAAGGGGAGTTTTTCCTCTCCACTGTCGCTACATGCTTGCTCAGTATGAGGGATTGCTGAGGTTAGAGTCTGTATCAACGGGACGTAACCTCAAGTCAATGACTCCATGCAATCTGCTGGGATTCCTTAGATAGAAAACTTTTAAACTGATTAGAATGTTTGTAATGAAATGATTTTTCTTGTTAAATGGCTTGAGATTAAACATCTGTTGTGAATCAAATCTATACAAATAAACTGAACTGAAATACATCAGAATGAATGTAAGAGAGCTACGCTAACAAGCTGCCACCTGAAGGAGCTCAGATTCTTCTGGGATGGACCATCACACAGTGGGAGCATGCATCAGATGGTTCAGTTCTCCAGATGTTTGGTGGGAAAGGAGCAGCCAGGTTAGCTGGAGTGAGACTGGATCATCTCCTCTGCTGTGATGGCAGCATTGATGGAGAAAAGTCCATCTTAAAGCAACATCTGCAGCCTTCAGGACCACATCTTCTCCAGGCATGTTCATGTATTTCCCCAGCAAATTAATGAGAAACGACTTTCTACAGGCCTGGCAGAGGAAGAGGAGGGTACAGCTGCAGTCCTGACTGTCCTACAGGTTGGAGACCTTTAGACGTGTTTGGAGCTCCTCTTGGCTCACAATGACACGTTTTTACAGAATGAAAACCTTACAAACGGGGAAAAACTGCAATGAAATAAATCATTTAAAAATGTCTTGCAGCCTGGAAACAGGAATAGATGCATAATAACAGAGAAAATGAAAAATATTGCATGTTTTTACTGTTTGAGATGAAATAGAAGAGCTTTGTTTAAATTTCAGGACGTATGTCTTCTGGAGCCGGCTCAGCTCAACCTTGGTGAACTCAGGAGGAGTCCCTAAATCTGAAGTTTAATGTGAAGCTGCTGTTCCAGATCTTTATCAGGCCAAACAGGACTTCACCCTGAAGAGAAAACCAACAACCACATCTTCAGTTTGAGCAGAAAAGGTTTTCAGAGGAAAGGAAAAACATAATTTCATATAAATGTTTCTCACACACTTCCCCTGGGACTCGGAGCTGCAAGGAATCTCTTTAAAACTGTTGTTGGATGAAGTCCAGAGAGGGATTGTAACTGACAAGCCTGGAGATTTCACCCAGAGTTCTGACTTACAGGCTCTCCGTCTGTTGTTCCCAAACCTCAGCCTCACAAAGAGTTAACAGGCGAAGGAGCGTGTGTCGGCTGTGATTGATGGCATTGTTTAAAGCCAGGGAGGCTTTGGAAAGCTTTGCTATTGTTTCAGCTCTTGGCAGGGAGGGTTCCTAAGAAAAACAAAAGTAGGGGAGGATGAGGAGGAGGAGGAGGATGAAGAGGGACGAATAAATAT
>OY747701.1:61502495-61557495 GCA_963556495.2 Valencia hispanica
GATGGATGGATGGACAGACGGATGGATGGATGGATGGATGGATGGATGGACAGACGGATGGATGGATGGATGGATGGACAGACGGATGGACGGATGGATGGATGGATGGACAGACGGATGGACGGATGGGTGGATGGATGGACGGATGGATGGATGGATGGATGGACAGACGGATGGATGGATGGATGGACAGACGGGTGGATGGATGGATGGACAGACAGACGGATGGATGGATGGACAGACGGATGGATGGATGGATGGATGGACAGACGGATGGATGGATGGATGGATGGATGGATGGACAGACGGATGGATGGATGGATGGATGGATGGACAGATGGATGGATGGATGGACAGACGGATGGATGGATGGACAGACGGATGGACGGATGGATGGATGGATGGATGGATGGACAGACGGATGGACAGACGGATGGATGGATGGATGGACAGACGGATGGATGGATGGATGGACAGACGGATGGATGGATGGACAGACAGACGGATGGACGGATGGATGGATGGATGGACAGACGGATGGATGGATGGATGGATGGATGGACAGACGGATGGACGGATGGATGGATGGATGGACAGACGGATGGACGGATGGATGGATGGATGGACAGATGGATGGATGGATGGATGGATGGATGGACAGACGGATGGATGGATGGATGGATGGATGGACAGACGGATGGATGGATGGATGGATGGATGGACAGACGGATGGACGGATGGATGGATGGATGGACAGACGGATGGACGGATGGATGGATGGATGGACAGATGGATGGATGGATGGATGGATGGATGGATGGACAGACAGGTCCATCTGTGTCACTTTTCTGTCTCTGTTCTCCTGATCAGAGGAGAAATTAGCCTGAAGTGATTCAGAGAATCAGCAGCTCCTTCATCCTCCCCACTGCAGTGAAGGTGAGTTTGTGTTTCTGTGTGTTTCTGTGTGTTTCTGTGTGTTTCTGTGTGTTTCTGTCTGTTTCTGTGTGTTTCTGTGTGTGTGCAGACAATCTAATGGGAGACAGGTGAATAATTGGTGGATTAAGGCTCCGCCCTGCGTCTGGATTGGCTGGGTGTGGACGAATGAATTAAGGTGTGATTACCTGCTCATTACGCTGCAGTGTGTTTAGGATTATCCTCTCTGGCTCCGTATTATCCTTGATTGCTGATGATTCTCCCGTCTGACTGTCAGACAACCTGGAAGCGGTCGCTAGGCAACAGGACAACAACCAGGGTTTATTGTATGAGCGGAGGACGCTGCACATCCTGAGAGGTTTAACCCCGACAGGCGGATGGAAGGTGATGATGCTGAAGGATGTGTAACCATGGTGACCACCACCAACAATATAAACTAGGAATCCTCTGAAGATAAACCAGAGTTTTTAATGAGTCCCAGGATCGCAGAGTGGACTTCCTCCGGTGGTCGGCTGTAAACTCGGCTCTGGTTGAAGTGGAGAAAAAGAACAACAGTTGAGTCTGGAACCAAGGACATGATTTTCCTTTCATAGCTGCAGAGAGCAGAGCAGACATAAACAAACACAA
This sequence comes from Valencia hispanica, assembly GCA_963556495.2. NCBI lineage: Eukaryota > Metazoa > Chordata > Actinopteri > Cyprinodontiformes > Valenciidae > Valencia > Valencia hispanica. The sequence continues at coordinate 61,504,056 of OY747701.1, forward strand.
ACAACAACAGAGTGACAGACGGAGCTGAAGGAGCAGAAGGAGCAGAGCTGCCAGCTTTCTGACCACACTGCACAATCCACCAACCACAGCCAATCAGCAGCCGGGCCTTCGCTGATGGGAAACCTTCCACAGTTAGGCATGGATCCCACAGGGCCTGGTGCCACTTCTATCATCTATAGAGCTATGCTCCTGCTAGGTGAAATGATGGAGCCTGATCCAGTCACTGCAGACTGAAGGTTTCCTGCTGCTGGTTCTGGAATGGGAGGCAGATCTTTTACTGGTTTAGTCCCTTATGCAGACACTCTGTCTACCTTTAGAGCAGGACTGAAGTTGTTAGACTGGCATCTCTGTAGTCATGCGGCTGGACGACACACTCTGCTACTTTCTCCTGCTAGCTTTATCTGCAGCTGTTGTCATTGACTTGTACAGAAAGTACTCCTGGTTCAGTGCTGGTTACTGCAGACAGCAGCTCAAACTGAGCCTGGTTCTGGTTCTGTTGGACGTTTCCTCTCCACTGTCTCCAGATGCTTGCTCGGCTGCTTTCCTCATGAGTCTGTATTCAGACAGAATTAGAAAGTTGCTTTAATGAGACAGAGATTTAGAAACGTCTCCCTGATTTAGCGCCTGTCCCGACCTGCAGGGCTTTGTCCCCCAGTCTGTGTTTTGCAGTGAAGCTGACTCGTCGGATAGTCGCTCACTACTGCTGACTGTTGACGGGACGTTTTTTATTCTAGCTGTGTGTTGCTGTAAACAGTGTGAGTGTTGATAGGTGAGTGTGTGAGTGAGCAGATCCTGTTCTGTCATGTTGCGTGCAGCCGAGCGTGTGGGTGTGTGATGAATGAGGTTAACTCGGCCTTATTACTGTGAAACAGGAGCTGCTCTGTGCGTCTCCTTCCGAGTGGCAGCAGCAGCTTCTCTGCTTCATCTGCTGGGATCTCTTCCTCCTGATTCAGCTGGATGAGGTCAGCTGATCTCTGTGGGGTTAATGAACGGGATGACTGGTCCCAGCGCAGACCAGAGGGGGACTAACCTTCATACCATAACAAACTTAGAGAACACAAAGAGCCTTTTGTCTTCGGGTTCATTGTGTCCGTGTGTGATGATAATGTCTTGATTCAAAACAGCTGCCAACCCGACAGCAGAAAGAGATTTAAAATGGCAGAAACAACAACAGAACGTGTAACTCTGCTGATCCGGAGCCTCTGGCCCCTTTAAGAGGAGAACCCCAGCAGCAGAACCAGAACCAGAACCAGACTCATTATGAGCTGCTGGGGGATGAGCTGAAAAAATATCCCTGAACATGGAGGTAAAGAAGAGTGAACGGCTCCATGAAAGACTTCTGGAATTGATCCTTAACAATATGAGCTGTGAAAGTAGATGATCAGCTGGTTCTTCAAGACTTCCCGACCATCTGATGCAGATGTTTGCAGCTGGATGTTCCTCACTGATCCTTCACATCCATATGTGTGCAGATGTTTAGTCAGAATATCATAATTATTATTGTCGTTAATATTCATTTGGTTGGGTCCCTGTAGGACTGGCGTCAGAGCTCAGTCCGCAGTCAGTCCGACTTGTTTCTGCTGAGAGCTGGACTCCATGAGCCTTCATGGACAGAAGTTCAGGTGAGGCCAAGGTGTCGAGGGGATCCGTTCTGGTGGCCTAAAAAGGATCGGCTCTCTGCTTAATGCAGATGATGTGGTCCTGTTGGCTTCATCAGGACGTGTGAAGCGGCCGGGATGAGATTCAGCACCTCCCAGTCTGAAATCATGGTCTGGAGCCAGAATAGGGTAGAGTGTCCTCTCCAGGTAGGAAATAAGGTCCTGTCCCAACCGGAGGAGTTCAGCATCTCTGGATCTTCTTCAGCAATGAGGGAAAAATGAGCAGCAGATTGATGGGTGGATTGGTGCCACATCTGCAGTGATGTGGACGCTGTACCGCTCTGCTGTGGTGAAGAGAGAGCTGAGCTCACGCTTTACCAGTAGATCTACATTCCTACCCTCTTCTACGCTCTCAGCTCTGAGTAGAGACCGAAACATCCTGGATACAAGCAGCTGAAATGCTTTTCCTCCGCAGGGTGTCTGGGCTCTCCGTTAGAGATCGGAGGAGAAGCTCGGTCATCCAGGAGGAGATCAGAGTAGAGCTGCTGCTCCTCCACATCGAGAGGAACCAGCTGAGGAGGCTCGGCCATCTGGTCAGGATGGACGCCTCCCTGGTGAGGTGTTCCAGGTACGTGCCACTAGAAACTGTAAAACATGCACGTAAAAATGACACTAAATAACTATGAAATGGCTACGGTAAATTAATATTAAATTGTAAAAAGTACATGATTGTAATACATATGTTAAATTACTGTGAATTGAGAAATGCTGAGTTGTTTTAGTTTTTACGGTTCTAACATGTTGAAAAACATTATTAATATGTCACAAAGAAACAGGAATAATCCATAAAATGATTTGAAATTAATCACCTTAAAAGTTATATAATAATCCTGTATAAATTACATATTTTTAAAGCATTTTAGTCTTGAATTTACAATTTACAACTGTGTATCATTCACCCAAAACATACGTTACTTTTAATAGTAAAAACACGTCAAATCATTGTTTGAATTACTGTAAATACTACAATCAACGTTTTTCTTTAAATACTAACGAGCTAAGACTGTTTAATAAAACTGTATATCTTAGTTGTAAATATGATCAGTTATTATGAATGAAAATATGTTTAGGCTTTCAATTCTAACAGACTCACCAGGTATAAAACAGAAATATTTACTATGAAAAATATATTTTGTGGCACAATAAATGGTAAAAGGCGATTTTCTATTGTCTAGTCTGTTTTTTTACAGTGATGTACACTTAAATGTTTAGCTTAAACCTGTGTATTATTAACCAAAATATATGACTGTTTTTACAGATCCAAGATGTAAAATCTTGGATAAAACATGTTATCTTTCTTTATCCTGAACCTGCTGTTTCCACATTACTTTATGAATTAATGAAAATTTTACCTCTTCAGCTGCAGTGATTGTTCTCTCCCCCCATTTTTTTCAAACACTTGTTTTTAGTTATGTTTGAAGGCATAATTTTCACCATAATATGAAATGGATAACTAGAAGATTTGTTTGCTTTATGATCTCCCAAATTAACTGCATTGTGTAATAATCTAATAATGATTTAATCTGTTTGTTATGATTCCAACAGGAAGTAGATGGCGTCTTCAGCATCAGGACGGGTCGGCGTTGATCAGGGAGGATTAGTTCCAGACAGCTGGGAGATCAACACACACACATCCTTCTGAATGACAGACTGGAGGCGGCGAATGAACCACTCTTTGTTTACCTGTGTCTCAGTGTGGGATTGAGGAATGTACCTGTGAGCACTAAGGTGTGTTCACGCCCACGTCTGTCAGAGCATCAGAACCAGAACCAGTTTCATCCTCAAGGTTTGTGAGCAAAAACAAAGAATTGGACTTCTGTACATCTACACATTTAGATATGAATATAGAAATTTGGTGTTGAATATGAAATGATAATTTTTTGAGAGTAAATAAATATATATAATATTATTATAAAAGAGGAAGATGAGGTGGAATTAGAATGAACATGCCTGGTATCTATAAGTGTCTATCAAAAACTGTCTCTGCGGCGCCACCTAAAGGTTAAAGTCTTAGGAAACTGTGTCCAGGATGTGTGTGGTCTGGAGAGATATTAGCTGCCCTTGTCCTGACCCTTGACCTGTAGAGTCCTGGATGGAGGGAAGATCTGCCCTGATGATCTTCTCTGCAGACCTGGTGGTTCCTTGCAGTCTGGACCGGTCCAGTTTGGTGGATGACCTGAACTCCATAGTGAAGGACGAACACAGAACCCACTGAGTAAAGAACCTGGAGAAGGTGACCATCAGCTCCTGGAGAAGGTGACCATATATATATATATATATATATATATATATTTTTTTTTATTTTTTTTTTCGTTGTTTTTTGAATGGACTGAACTGTTAAACCTTCCCTGCTGCAGAAGGACAGCAACGTTTCTTGGTTCACATGGAGAATGAATCAACTTCTCGTTCCAAAGACTGAACATTGGTTCAACTCTTCAGAACTAAGGGGGGATGTTGTGATTCCATTTCTCATAGGATTAACTGAACACACTGTTAGACGGCTGGGAGTCATTTCAAAGATGGACTGAGCAGACCACATTTCCCAGCAATCCTAGCAGTGACCCAACAAACTCCTATTGGTCTGTGGCCACCAATGGTGACATCAATGGTGACATCAATGATGACATCACAGCCAAAGGGCTATAAGAGTGGTAGTCGTGGCCATTTCAAACCGTTCTCAGCAGAGGTTCTTAGCAGAAACCCTGGCTAAACATAGGACATCTCACTGGTGAAGATTGTCTTTTGTTCTGACCTGCTGGAACGGGAAGAACTCATTTCAAAGCTTCGAAGTGCTCATCCTGCTCGTGTAACCAGGTTGAGCAATACAAGGACTGTTCCAAGACAGTTCGTTACGATGTCGATCTCCAGGCCAGCCTGCCTTTGGGCCACACGGTCCTTAAATCCTGAACAGTTTTTTTTTTTATAACTCTTCCTTTTCTTGCTCAACCCCAGACACAATTTGCTCTCCTCCTAGTGGACCGGACCTCCTTCAAAGCAAAGTAGGACTGAACCGGTTCATTTATACTAATATTGTGTCTGGGCAGATAAATAGAGAAAATAGAGTTTTAACGAGTTAGATCTCGTTCATTGTTGGTTTAAAGTGTCTTTAAGCGCTGAACCTGTTTGCTCATTTTGGCGTCGCTGCACGCATAAGTTTGAGCTTTAATTGCTGTGTTTGAAACTGTTTCTTTTCATCCTGAGCGGATCACGCCTTTCTATCTTTTTCCTTCCTCTCTTTTCCTCTCTCTCTCTTGCTCCCTCTCTAACTCCCTGATCACCGGTCGGCAGAGTGGGACCCGGTCCGGCCTGTGTTAGCTGGTCTTAGCTGAAACGGTTAACTCCATTGACTTTAGTCTGTTGCTAAAGCAGAGGCCTACCACATGGATGCTTCACACCATGTGCTCCTTTAGCCAAAGCTAGTTTTATGGGCCTTTGTCTCCTCACGGGCTGCTCTCCACATTAGCACAGAGCTAAGATTTATGACTCTTTGTCCCACAGGATATCTTAGTTGAGCCCCCAGAAGTTGGGGCCCCCCTCCCTTTCTGAACTAAACCCCAGCTGTTCTCCCTGATTCATTTCATGTTAATCCTCTTTAATTTTCACCTATTATTGTTTTCTAAGATCTGTAGTAGCTAGTTGCATGTTTAGAGTAGATGGGAATTATTGACGAAATCTTTTGGCTGTAAGGTTTATCTATTTTCTTTATAAATTCCCTTTATCTTAAAGAGCGGTTGTCTGGGATTACTTGGAGTGATGCGAACAATTAATGTCCACAGTGTAAGAACTTATTCCTTCATCTATGGTTTAATGATTACCAGTCTTATCAGGCTGGTAATCACAAACATAAACTGAGACTGAACTATTTGTATATATATATATATATATATATATATATATATATATATATATATATATATATATATATATATATATATATATATATATATATATATATATATCCTGGAATCCACCAGGATGGTGCCGCAAACTTGGTAATTTTTTTACATAAAATGAATAATCTTATTAATAATTGCCCTAAGCAATTATTCATATCTGTGGCACAACAACAAAGAACGATAAAATTAGCCTTGGCTAACAATGGAAGCCATGCAGTCCAGAAGTGCCGGATCGACGCTGCGTAAATTATGCAATTGAATGTGGGAGAGTTTGGGGAGAACGGAGAGGTAGAGAGAGAGAGAAATAAACAGTGGATCCCTTTTTGGGATACAATAAATAAACAGTCCAATACCAGCGATGCTGAACGAGCAAACTGTGGTTTCAGACTTTAAAATACAACCAACAAGGAACGATCTCTAAGTCGTACTGATCTATCTATCTGCCCAGACACTTTAGAGTAGAAATAAATGAAACAGGATTGACCCTACTTTGACGACGGCTTGTTGGTTTAAGGCAAACACGTCAGTCCATGAAGACAAAAAGGGGGAAAAGTGTCAAAAGGTTGAGCAAAAAGCCATCTGTCTTTTTGGAAACGTGACTCTGTTGCAGGCCACCAAGACTGCGACTCATCTGGGGCCCGTCTTCTTCAAGAACCGCCTTGGAACGGTTCTTGCAGCCAGCAAGCTTTCCTGGTTGCACTTACAGGACGCCGGATCGCTGGACAGAAAGCACTTCGAACACTTGAGGAGAGTTATTCCTTCGTCCTGCAGGTTTAGAACAAAAAAGGCGATTTGCACCTCCTTTCACATCCGAAGGTCAGGGGGCGAAGGCGGTGTTCAACGTAGCCACACCAGCTAAATAAACGTTGTGATGTCATCATTGGCCACAGACCAATCGGAGTGGGTTGAGCACTAGGGATGCTGGGAAATGCAGTCTGTTCAGTTCGTTATTGAAAAATGAATCCCAACAGATTGGACTCTAGAACACTTTGGTCTACAGAGGAGATCCTGATCTACTCAAAGGCTGCAAGGTGTACTGCAGAACAAACCCACATCACCATTCGTCCACTGCCGTGCTGAACAGTCAATATGAGGTGTTTGTGCTGATCTGCTGGGTCTGGTTTCCTCCATCATTGTTTTGTCCATCATCTCTACTCTTGTTGTTTCTCTGACTTTGGGCTGAACCTGCTGGACGTCCACTCAGCTGCTGAGATGTTCTCCTCTCTGGAGGATGATGGTCTTCAGAAGGTCTGGAGATGACCTTTGACCCTTAATAGATTGATGGACAGCATTAATTGCCTCTCTGATGTCCTTTCTGATGTCTTTCTGCTCTGACATCGTGTTAACAGCCACCTGGAAAGAGCTGGGAATCTTTTTAACTGAGTTTTAACCGTTTTATTAGCTTGTTTCATAATGACTGATTCCTGATCTTTTAATTCCTCTGATCTTCTCTGTAACCTTACCTGAAATAATCGTAACCATTCGTAACTAAATCTGATTTAAAGCAAACGAAAAGTCTTTCCACTGAAGTCAGATGTCCCACTCTCAACACAAACGTCCCCATTTTCCAGATGTGTCCTTGGTTTGTAAAATGTGTCTTAATTCCAAACATGTGATCCGTTCTCCAATCACCGTTTGACCCCTGGATGATGCCTTCACTGACCGTCTGATGATGCCTTCACTGACCATCAGGAGATCCTCTGAAGAACAGCAGAAACACGATCGTCACATAAAGCTGTGCAGCCATGCAAACACACACACCTTCATGGTTTGGTTTCTATGTGTCTCTCCTGAAACCCTCAGGTGAGTTCAGGTAAAACGTGGACCGGACTAGTTTCTGTCATATGACTCGTTGGAAGGGATCCAGGATGTGAGGCTTCATTCCACAAACTGGTTTGAGGGACGTGAGAGTGAACTGGACCAGAACCTCATCCGAACCCGTATGAAGAATCAACAAGAAGAAAAATGTCTGCAGGCTGCAGTGTGACGATGCTGAATCCGGTCTCTGTGTAGTTCCTGAGTTCATCCCGGGAACTTTTCAGTGGAAGCAGAATAAGAGGCTCGTTGTCTCTGTGAGGATGAGGATGGTATCTGCTGCAGAGGTCGGGGTCAGGAAGGAAGGATCCCATGATGTTCTGGCTGGACTGCAGTAAGGACTGATCCTGTACCGAGCCGTTGAAAAGGATTCCCACCCTCAGTGTTAAAACCAGACGCTTCAGGGTCTGTTTGGTTGTTTTCTAGGACAGACCAGCAAAAACTAGAGCAGAACTGTTAAGTGGAAACATCTGAGAGCATCATTTCTTTCAGGTCTGGACTTTGACTAGGCCATGAATCTGATCTAAACCGTCCCATAATATCTCAGGGCGGTCGTCATGCTGGAAGGTGAAGCTCCAAGGACTGATGTTGCAACAGGACCTAGAAAAACTCATCCATGCGTTTATCTTTAGTCGGATTGATTACTGCAAAAGCGTCTTCACAGGTCTCCCTAAAAAGTCAATCAGACAGCTGCAGCTGATCCAGAACGCTGCTGCTCGTGTTCCTCACTAGAACCAGGAAAGTAGAGCACATCACCCCAGTTCTAAAGTCCTTACACTGGCTCCCTGTAGCTCAGAGAATAGACTTCTAAATACTTTTACTAGTTTATAAATCATTACATGGCTTAGCACCAAAGTATGTTGAAGATCTACTGTTACTATAGCAACCCCCCCCAGACCAATCAGGTCCTCTAATTCCAGTCGACTCAACATCCCTAGAATCAGAACCAAACATGGAGAAGCAGCTTTCAGTTTCTATGCTCCTCTAATCTGGAACAAACTTCCAGAAAACTGCAAAGCTGCTGAAACACGGAGTTCTTTTAAATCACAACTGAAAACGTTTCTGTTTAGAGCTGCTTTTGAGAGTGATTGATGTCATATGTATGAAATGTGTTCATGCTCTCTTGCGTTATTGTGTGTCATGTGTGTTTCTTTTACTTTTAATCTCCAATGTTATATTCCATGTCTGTTTTTTTTGTTTTTAAAATCACCAAATCATGTAAAGCACCTTGAATTACTCTGCTGTTGAAAGTGTGCTATACAAATAAAATTGCCTTGCCTCCACCCCAGTCTCTGTTCTTCTCCAGGATCCATATTCCATCAACTCTGACCGGGGTTCCTGTCCCACAGCATGATGCTGCCACCACCGTGTTTCACTGTGGGGATGGTGCGTTCAGGAGAACCGGCCAGCAACTATAGGAGGAGCCTCCGACCTGCAGGGCCGACTCTCCAGGTCGGACAGCCCTGGGAGGACACCTTTGGTCCCTGGTGTCCCTCTGAGGGGCCCAGCTGGCGTGTGGACCCTCAGCAGGTTCTGGTCAGAACTTTCTGTCCATCCGGCCTGAGCAGGATGGAGCTAAAAATAGTTGGTGTAGCTGCTTTGAGTGGGAGTCTCTCCAGAAATCAGAGGTGGTATTAATGTTGTGTTTGTGTTGGAGCAGAGTGTGGGATCGCGGTCTCTCTCTCTCTCTGGATGTTTCTCTCACACGCCCACGCGTGTGTACATGCATGTGTGTACATGCATGTGTGTACATGCATGTGTGTGTGCATGTGTGTGTGCATGTGTGTGTGTACATGCATGTGTGCATGTGCGTGTGTGTACATGTGTGTGTGCATGCGTGTGTGTACATGCATGTGTGTACATGCATGTGTGTACATGTGTGTGTGTGCATGCGTGTGTGTACATGCATGTGTGCATGTACACACACATGCACACACACACACACACACACACACACACACACACACACACACGCATGTACACACACGCATGCACACACACATGTACACACACGCATGCACACACACATGTACACACACGCACATGCACACATGCATGTACACACACAAGCATGTGCATGTACATGCATGTACATGCACACATGCTTGTGTGTGTACATGCATGTGTGCATGTGCGTGTGTGTGTGTGTACATGCGTGTGTGTGTGTGTGTGTGTGTGTGTGTGTGTGCATGTGTGTGTACATGCATGTGTGCATGTGCGTGTGTGTGTGTGTGTACATGCATGTGTGCATGTGCGTGTGTGTGTGTGTGTGTGTGTTTACATGCGTGTGTGTGTGTGTGTGTGTGGATGTTCTGTAGAGACATCCCAGCGTCGGTCCTTGGGGATCAGGTCCTCATGGTGAGGTCACGGGGTTCAGGCGTGTGGAAACGTGTGTTCATGATGACACGTGAAGAAGTGTGAGTCTCTCTGTATGCAGGTTATTACATGTATGTGCTTTATGACACGTGGCTGCATGCAGTCTCACTAGCAGCTCTGGGTCTGCAGAACATCTTCCTGAGGTTCCCAGACTCGACCCCATCCTCTCCCTGAGCAGGACCAGCAGAACCCAGCGGTAGATGATGACCAGATTATGATGTCTGCATGTTTCCTCTGGTTGAAGGTCACCAGGAGCTCCTGAATGCAGAATGTCCTCAGATGTTCATCAGTTTGATCCAACTTGGAGGTTTTGTTCCCAGCAGAACCAGAATTTAGGAACGTCCATCCGTCCGAATGAAAACCAGCTGCTGGTTCCTCTGAACCTCTCAGATGTTCCTCGCTGCTACAGGATTACTTTCCTCCTGATATTTAGTGACCGCTCTGTCTTGTAGGACGTCGGTGCCCTTTGAGTCCAGTTGGTTCCAGTTTCAGCCCAGAATGTTCTCCCAGCTGATTCATTCTCTGCTCTGACTGGCCGAGCTCCCTGGTTCTCTGAGGATGTCCAGCTCAGACTGCGGCCAGCAGCTTCCCTGCAGCGCCGGCTGTAACCCGAGTCCAGATGATGACATTATGGATGGCGGCTGTGGAGCCAGAGGCCTGTTAGCGGAGGAGAAACTGCTTGAGTGTGTAAACGGTGAGGTTTACTGAAACAACAGGCTTCGGTCTGCTGGGAGCCTGGAGTTTGACCACAGGGAAGTTTTAATGATACCGTCCAGGAGTTCTGCTCCAAACCCGGAGCCGGAGGGGAAGGAGGGGGTCTGAGAAAAGCTTTTGTTTGCATGGTGGGAGGAGATGCAGCTCCGCTCAGACTGGAAGATGTTCAGCGTTCCTGTTCTTCAGTCAGCTGCTTTGATCTACAAAGAGCAGGTCTGACTCCAGGAGAACGTTCTGGCTCTGCATGGAGATCTCTCCAACAGATCAAACAGCATCAGAGCAGAACCAGAACCAAGGAGAATTGGCCCAGTCAGTCCTGAGCTCTCTGAGGGCTTCACTGATGAACTTCCTCCTGCTGTGTGCCTCTCCATGTTCTCCATGTTCTCCTGAGGATCAGTGAGGCACCTCCAGCTGATGATGAGCCTGACAGGAGATCGCCATGGAAACAATGATCCAATGGGAGCGGTGCGAGGTGATCCAGCAGAGGTCATCTTCTCTGTAGGTGTGTTGGCTTCGTATTCCTTTCCTCTCCGGGACGTTCTGGGCTTCCTGCCATCAAACACAGACGCAGCATTCCTGACAATCTATCCGAACCGATCCGGCCTCCCTGGGCCGGGGGGGGGGGGGGGGGGGGGGTTGAAGCTGCCAGGGTCAGACTCATGTTATCTCCAACTTATCTCTACGATGTGCTGCAGGAGATCCACCACGTCACAAACATCAACATCAGTTCCTGATGAATCAGCTGGGAGGAGCATCAACGCCGTTACCGCCCCCCTCCTGGTTGCCTTGGCGACAGATTTCCCCCCGTCTGCAGCTTCTCAGAGAGCTGAAGACGTTTAAAAGCAGTGGACCAAATCTCTTATCTAAAGGTGAACTCCTGATGCGGCAGGCGGTTCCTCTTTGCTTTAGATCCTGGTTGAAGAAGCGAAGAGAACCAGGATCCGATCTGGATGCGCTGCTGTTTACATGTTAATGAACCACGATTGTACAGAACCAAACGTTTCTGTCAGATCTGGAACAGATCGGATCATCTTCTGTCCCTGAACTGGACCAGAACCGCCTCCATGTCCTCAATCAGAAGTGGATTATTTTGTTGAGGAAGTTGTTCAGGAACATTTCTGAAGCTGTAAAATGAATCTAAGCTGTTTCATCACTTCCTGTCTGATGCTAGATCATATTTACCTGTTCTAACGATGTCTGTGGCTAAACAGCCAATCAGGTTCAAAGCCTCTGATGACCTCATCCATCAGGTGGCGTCTCAGTAAAAGTTGAATCTGTTGAGTTTCAATGGTTTTATGAATTCATCTGTAATGAACGCGTTAATAACCTTGAGGTTATTCAGAACCAGAACATCTTCTGGACGATCTTGGTTCTGATTTAAAGGAGCCCAGATCTGGAGGAGGAGCTTCTCTCCATAGAACAGTTCTACAGCTCAGCTTAGTTTTATTGGTGTTCAAGGTTGACCAGGGGACCAGAGACCGGACCAGGAACCAGGCCAGGAACCAGACCTGAGACTGGACCAGGTACAAGACCAGGGACTGGACCAGGAACCGAACCAGGGACCGGACCAGGAACCAAGACAGGAACCAGACCAGGAACCGGGCCTCTGGCTTCACGGGTCAAAGTCTGCTATTAAACCTTAACGATGTTTTATGTTTCTGTTCCAGTAAATGTGAAATAAAAACTAAACCAGAACATAAAGTCCATAAACCCGGATAAAGTAAAGTTCTGCTCGGCGCTCGCAGTTGATTCTAGGAAGATGTTCATGGTTGACTTCAGATGCCTTCACAGTCTGTGGTTCACAGAGAGTTCAGAGCTGCATGTGAAGCTCCGCCTCCTTCATCCATCAGCACCTTTACCTGAGCTGGGCGTCGCTGTCACTCCGAGGACCAATCAGGGAGGACGGTTTAAAGGAAGCGGTGCTGAAAGCTCCAATCATCCAGGAGTTCTGCTGTTCAGTCCAATCCAGCCCGGTAGAAGGAGACCGGGTCAGGTTCATGTGGATCAAACTGGAACCAGAACCAGCACAGCTCAGGTCACCTTACTGGTCTTTGGTCTGAACAGAACCAGACAAACCGGGCCGGAGAAGTCGGGATCCTTTCAAGCCCAGATAGGAGACAGTTACTCTGCACATGGAAACATGATGCTTATCTGCAGGAGGATCAGTGTGTTAATGGATGTTCTGACTCCATGTGTGTGAGTGTGCAGGTACCAGCAGGCGCAGATGTTTCTTCATATCACGCTGTTTTGATAAGGTGGGAGTGAAAGTTTTGCGATGAAACGATCCCACGGAGCCGCAGAGAAAGAAAACACAGAAAGTCATAAATAACTGGATCTAAAGATGACAGATTAAAGATCAACAGTCAGAATCCTTCCTGCAAGTTAAAACTGAGCATGAACACTTTGTTCAGACTGGAGCAGGAGAGGAAAACTCCCCATTAAAGGAGTCATAACCTAGTATTACCTTGGATACCCACGCTCTATTTTAGTCTTTCAGGCCCTTCTAAAAAAGAAAAGTTGAAAGAAATTAACCCAGAGCTCCTCTGACCCTGATTTCTGAAGGCATTATTGTCTCGCGAGATCTGATGCGATACTTTGGCTGCCGTGGACGAGCATTGTAATAATGCAAATGAGGGGGGTTGACACCGCAGGTAACGCTTCAGCATATCTAACCCATATCTACTACTCCCGCTAGCATACAAAAGCCACATTAGCAGTTGGAATCGGTGACGTGTCGGTCGCCAACGAACCGGCTCTAAGAGCTAAACTCTTTGAAGTGAACGATGGGAGACGTTTTTTTATTTTTTCATTCCCCCCCGCTTGTTTTGGTACATTTGGTTCACATCGTTTTGCATTAATATTGGTAATAAATACACTTTAAGCAACAGAAAATATGAGGAGCCACTTGGGAGCATAAAGAGCCGGCTCTTTATGGTGAGCCAAGCCAAAAGAACTGGCTCTCCAAAAATAATTCAGTAACGGCGGCGCTCGACTGAATATGAGGGGGAGAGGAGCGAGGGAGGGCGGGCTTCCTGCAGCATAGGTAGGTCTGCGATGTCTATATATGGTATATCCTGCGCAGACTTGATGTCAAGTCGGCCAAAAATTAAAATCACATATTTGAGAGCGCGTGGGCTGGTTGACGAATCCAGGGGTAAACAAACGCTTCACTTTTGAATATCGGCTTCCCGGCCAGTGGATAATCGTTAGGCAATCATAACATAAATTTTTTTCTCATGGAAAATGAAAAATTACAGGTCATGACTCCTTTAACAGGAACAAACCTCCACCAGAACCAGAACCTGGCTCGGTGTGAGCATTCATTTTCTGCTCTGTGGGTTCTTCCAGAACCCGGACCGGGTCTGGGACTCTCAGCAATCATCAGAGAAGGAACCAGAAGGTGTTCCACCTGGTTCCAGGAGGAGTTCCTCACAGATCAGTGCTGGGACCTCCTGACAGCGTAGATCCCCCCTGACCCACATGAGCAGCGGTGACCCCAGCATGAACATTCATAGAAAGCGTTACTCACGCCTGTGTTTTTGCTGAGTTGCATCCCATAATGCCGTGCAAGTCGCCACTCAACAGAGGCTTGAAAACCAGAAGTGAAAGCAGGCAGATGTTTCCATGTTTTCACCGTCAGCACTTTCACAGGAGACTGTTTCACTCCCATCATCTTCATCGACCCTTGGAGCTCCGCCCCCCCCATCATCATCATCATCATCATAGGACTGCAGGGCATCAGGGATGAAGAGCGACCCTCAGCTGGAGCTACTAGATGATCCGTGCTCTCAGTCTCCCCCAGGTGCATTGTGGGATATGTAGTGTGAGTGTTATGGTGGAGGGCCAGTTGTGGAACATCTCACAGTTTTCTGCTGCTTTGATTTAGAAACTAAACATCTATATGTATATATATATCTATATATATATATAGATATATATATGTGTATATATATATCTATATATATATATATATATATATATATATATGGTTCAGTAGGAATCAGACTGCTGACCTGACAGCAGAAAACCATCATTGACCCCCATAGAGAATCTATGGAGCATCGCCAAGAGAAAGATGAGAGACATGAGACGGAACAATGCAGAAGGTCTTCCATAACACCTGAGCAGAGCTACAGGTTTATAGCATCCATCCTGTGGAACCAGCTCCCAGCTTTAGTCCGTGAGGCAGACACTCTGTTTACTTTTAAGGCCAGGCTTAAAACTTTCCTTTTTGATAAAGCTTATAGTTAGAGTGGCTAAGGTCATCCTGAGCTATCTCTGTAGTTATGCTGCTATAGGCTTAGACTGCTGGAGGACAGACTTACCACTTTTCTTCACTCTGCTACTTTTCTCTCCTACTACTCTCCAGTTGTATTATTTGCTGTTATTTCGACTGTTAACTTTGTTTTCTCTCAGTGTTTTTCTCCCCATAGAAGATACACCTGGTCTGGTATCCTGCTTGGCTGCAATGCCCTGTTGGACGGGGGCATCGACTGGGATGATCCTCCCAGTAACTGAACATCCACTGTGTCCTGTTATCAACTTTTTACTTTCTGTAACATAGAAAGTTCTCTTATATCAGATCTTCTGTTCCTTCTGTGTTTCTGCTCTGTCTTCTCAAACCCCCAGACGGTCGTGGCAGATGGCCGCTCCTACTGAGCCTGGTTCTGTTGGAGGTTTCTTCCTGTTAAAGGGGAGTTTTTCCTCTCCACCGTCGCTACATGCTTGCTCAGTATGAGGGATTGCTGAAGGATTGCTGTGGTTGGAAAGTCTGCATCATCGGGGCCCAACCTCACGCTAATGACTGACGCAATCTGCTGGGATTCCTTAAATAGGAACTTTTTAACTGATTGGAATGTTTGTATAAATGTATTGAAATGACTTCTTGTTAAGAGCCTTGAGATGACATCTGTTGTGAATCGGCGCTATATAAATAAACTGAATTGAAAACTGAATTGAATGGATGGATGGATGGATGGATGGATGGATGGAAAGATGGATGGATGGATGGATGGATGGATGGATGGATGGAAAGATGGATGGATGGATGGATGGATGGAAAGATGGATGGATGGATGGATGGATGGATGGATGGATGGATGGATGGATGGATGGAAAGATGGATGGATGGTTGGATGGATGATGGATGGATGGATGGATGGATGGATGGATGGATGGATGGATGATGGATGGATGGATGGATGGATGATGGATGGATGGATGGATGGTTGGATGGATGGATGGATGGATGGAAAGATGGATGGATGGATGGATGGATGGATGGATGGATGGATGGATGGAAAGATGGATGGATGGATGAACAGATGGATGGATGGATGGATGGATGGAAAGATGGATGGATGGATGGATGGATGGATGGAAAGATGGATGGATGGATGGATGGATGGATGGATGGATGGATGGATGGAAAGATGGATGGATGGATGAACAGATGGATGGATGGATGGATGGATGGAAAGATGGATGGATGGATGGATGGATGGATGGATGGATGGATGGATGGATGGATGGATGGATTGATGGATGGATGGATGGATGGATGGATGGATGGATGGATGGATGGATGGATGGATGGATGGATGGAAAGATGGATGGATGGATGAACAGATGGATGGATGGATGGATGGATGGAAAGATGGATGGATGGATGGATGGATGGATGGATGGATGGATGGATGGATGGATGGATGGATGGATGGATGGATTGATGGATGGATGGATGGATGGATGGATGGATGGATGGATGGATGGATGGATGGATGGATGGATGGATGGATATAAAAGGTGACAGATGTAGAAACTAAAACATCAGAACAGCAGGATGAGCAGCAGGTAAATCCAGAACCAAGAAGGATGGAGACCATCATTGTGATTCTGATTGATTAACTGCAGGAAAATAATCGGTTGTGTTTAAAGAACCAGAATAAAGAAATCAACTCAGTTTGACAGAAATCAGCCGAAATCTCTCAAAGCTGGAAATGAGCTCCAGCTTGTGCTGACTCAGCTTTTTCTGTGCATGCAGAAAGGTTGCAGCAGAGATCCAGGGTGTGTTTGTCTGCAGCGTGAAGCCGGTTCTGTTTGCTCTGCATGGCTGCACCTATTTAAAGCCTCCCTGTGTATTTCTGTCAGATGCATAGAGCGTGGAGGAGCCGGCGGGGCCCAGCCTGCCTCTGTGGTCGTCTCCGGGTCATTTTGGGCTCCAACAGAGAAAGAAACAGGTCCGGTTGTTGGCACCAGTCATGATGAGCGTCGTCTGGGTTGAGTGAGACCACAACATCAACACATACATTTCTCATTTGACTGTTATGCTACAATAATATCCCACCCCCCTGCTGGTCCCTGATTGGTTCACACTGAGAGGATCCAATCAGCTGATCCGATGCAGGGAACCTTTTCCAGATTGGAGATTTTCTTTAAACTTTGAGTCCTGATGAAACATTTCACAGTAAAAGTTCTGAAGTGATGCAGCTGCAGAACCATGGAAGAGTCGGACTGTAACCCGATTACAGGCTGATTGGTCCTGGTGGATCAGTTAACCTGAACACTGTAATACTGCAGAGGTTATTATGACCATTTTATTGAGCCCAGAGATAAAACCCTGAAGTTCTGTTGACCTGGAAGGGTTCTATCCTGGTTCTGTTTGTCTCAGCTGCTGCTTTCTCACCTTCCTCCTTCTGACATCGAGATTTGCAGAAGAGCTGTGTCACATTGAGTCATCTTGAGGCTGAAACCATGAAAACACTCCGTGGTTCTGCTGCGTTCGTGCTTATTGTGTTGTACTTGTTATGCTCGGCACGCTGTGGCTGCAGGACAAGGCAACCCATCAGCAGCCAATCACTCGTTTCTTCTCTTTACCTTCCCCTGTGTGCCCGGATCTAAACACAGCTTACATAAGAAAAGAAAAGGACCCTTGATCTGCATTTATTCCAATCATCCTTCATGCAGACTTTATACAAGCGCCGCCTCAAAGTGCTGAGACGCAGACAGAGCCTAAGCCGGGTAAAGTCCAACCTGAGGCCAGTAAGCTGGATTTATCAGCGCAGACTTTAAACTGACCGGTTACTGATCAATCTGCAGCCTGTGAGCACTTCACTGTGGAAACCTCTGACCTCTGACCCCGAACCACGAGCTACCAAACAGAAACATGCATGTGCATGTCCTTAACCGCAGAAACCCTACAGCTACATGTGAATGCATGCTACCAACCACAAACATATGCATCCATAACTTCAGAAACCTGAGCTGAACACATATTTACAGTCATGCATCAGCACGTTCATATTTGCAGAAACACTGAAGAAGCATGAAATAACCACACAGATGCACGACTTCCCACTGCTGCTCTCACTGCACGCTAAATGGTTGGTCCACAAGGCTGCAATAATCAATGCTTGTATATCAATAAGTACAATGCCATGATCAAGGGCCATTGTAGAAACGCTTCCAGCTTCAATCTCCAAATCCTGTCGCTGCTGTGCTGGTTGCTGGGAGACCGTAGGACGAAGGCAGTCTAAATGCAGCATCAGAAAAACCTCTGGCTTCATACTAACTGATGATGAGGAGGAGAAGTAATAGTTATCATCCAGCTGGATATGAGCCTCTTCCACATCTTCATCAGACAGAGCAGGCTACAGTGATGAAGACTCACAGCGTGTATGATGACTCCCTCAGAGATCCGCTAAACTCTGGACCTTCTCCTGCGTCTTCTTCTGCTGCAAATAAGCCCATGAAAACACTGATAATATTTCCTCTGAAAGCAGAAACTGATGATGGAGCTCCATGAACATCTCATCTTTGGTGAGGAATCATGGAGCTCATGGGAAGATGTGGTGCAGGTCAGTGGTCCTCTATATCGCCACAGACCAATTTAATATCAAATTGTTGTGATCCAGTGTGTGAGCCATTTTGTGTTGCAGTGTCTCTTGGAAGAGGAGATCTCACACCTGCAGGGGATCCAGCTGATGAGATCAGTGGCTTTTTAAGCAGCAGCAGGACAACCATTCAGTGCCTGATGGTCGTACTGCACCAGTAGTATCAAGTCTCTGTGATATCTAAATCTGTTTCCTGAAAATCCCATGTTTTTGCAACCTGAAAGCTCTCTCTGCAGACATATCGAAGTCCTGCCTTGTTTCCAGATTGAAGAAAGATCTCTCAGATGCCAGCATCCTGGGTTCCTTTATTGCTCACGTCACCGTTCCTATTGAACTCCTGCCTGCCTGGCTCTCCACCGATCCAACTGCTCCGGATCCTGGGCCAAAGCCACCACACCACATCTCTGGCTCTCTGGACACCTGCTCACTCACTGGGTTGCACCCCAACCCTAGCTGTCATTCAGTTTTGGCTGCGGTAAGCTTGTTCCATTGACCTCAATTCATCCTTACTTTTCTGCATGTGGGTCAAACGTCTGCCTCCCATCATGACACAAATAATATTGACACGGCAACAAAATAAACGACGGGCAAATAAAATCTGGGTTATTTTTATATATAATAATGTAAATCCAATGTGTGCTCATAACTTTATTAGCGTTACCATATCATCACACGAACATCATAACGTGATTAACATCCTGTCTGTCCCCCTAACACTTTCTGGTTGCTATGGTAACGTTAAACATGCCTTTAAATTTAGATTTACCACAAAAACAAAGTGCATGAAAAATACAACTAACAACGCAGAATTGGTGGCTGTTTCTCCGTAACGAGACGATCCGTCTGGGGAAGTGTTAAAGGTTTGATCGTCTCATTAGAAAGCTTGTTGCCACATATTGAGCAAAATGAGGGCTCGGTGCGAACGCCCATAAATCCGAATTTTCAGCAGGACTCCTGGTATGGTCGACTAGATGAAGCTTTCTTTTCTAGGAAGTCGAAGGCTCTTCTGTCTCTTCACTGGACCTTTTCCTCTTCACAAAGAAACTTTTCAGATAGCTCTGTTTTTAATCGTTCTGCTAGCTTGTTTTGTTGTTAGCCGTGACCTACCAGGTTACCGAGGCAACCGTCCTGACATGCGCCAAGAGTGAATTATAGCCGGATGTAAAGGAGAGAATCCGGTCATTTTTCAAAATAAAACGTTTAGACTTTGATATCAAAGCGGAAGTAAGTGTGCGGCCATATGACCCGCGGCCCGGTACCGAATGACCCGCGTCCCGGTACCGAATGACCCGCGGCCCGGTCCCGAATGACCCGCATCCCGGTACCAAATGACCTGTGGCCCGCTACCAAATGACCCGGGGCCCGGTACCAAATGACCCGCGTCCCGGTACCAAATGACCTGTGGCCCGGTACCAAATGACCTGTGGCCCGCTACCAAATGACCCGGGGCCCGGTACCAAATGACCCGCGGCCCGGTCCCGAATGACCCGCGTCCCGGTACCAAATGACCCGCGGCCCGGTACCAAATGGCCCGTGGCCGGTACCAAATGGCCCACGGGCCTGGTACAAAATGACCTGTGGCCCGGTACCAAATGACCCCGGTCCCGAATTACCTGTGGCCCGCTACCAAATGACCCGGGGCCCGGTACCAAATGACCTGCGGCCCGGTACCAAATGACCCGCGGCCCGGTACCAAATGGCCCACGGGCCTGGTACCAAATGACCCGCGGCCCGGTACCAAATGACCCGCGGCCCGGTCCCGAATGACCCGCGTCCCGGTACCAAATGACCTGTGGCCCGCTACCAAATGACCCGCGGCCCGGTCCCGAATGACCCGCGTCCCGGTACCAAATGACCCGCGGCCCGGTACCAAATGACCTGCGGCCCGGTACCAAATGACCCGCGGCCCGGTACCAAATGGCCCACGGGCCTGGTACCAAATGACCCGCGGCCCGGTACCAAATGGCCCACGGGCCTGGTCCCGAATGACCCGTGGCCGGTACCAAATGGCCCACGGGCCTGGTACCTAATGAACCGCTGCCTGGTACCAAATGACCCGCGGCCCGGTACCAAATGGCCCACGGGCCTGGTACCAAATGGCCCACGGGCCTGGTACCAAATGGCCCACGGGCCTGGTACCAAATGACCCGCGGCCTGGTACCAAATGGCCCACGGGCCTGGTACCAAATGGCCCGCGGGCCTGGTACCAAATGACCCAGGGGCCTGGTACCAAATGACCCGCGGGCCTGGTCCCGAATGACCCGTGGCCGGTACCAAATGGCCCACGGGCCTGGTACCAAATGGCCCGCGGGCCTGGTACCAAATGGCCCACGGGCCTGGTACCTAATGAACCGCTGCCTGGTACCAAATGACCCACGGGCCTGGTACCAAATGACCCGCGGCCCGGTACCAAATGACCCACGGGCCTGGTACCAAATGACCCGCGGCCCGGTACCAAATGGCCCACGGGCCTGGTACCAAATGGCCCACGGGCCTGGTACCAAATGGCCCACGGGCCCGGTACCAAATGGCCCACGGGCCCGGTACCAAATGGCCCACGGGCCTGGTACCAAATGGCCCACGGGCCTGGTACCAAATGGCCCACGGGCCTGGTACCTAATGAACCGCTGCCTGGTACCAAATGACCCACGGGCCTGGTACCAAATGACCCACGGGCCTGGTCCCGAATGACCCGTGGCCGGTACCAAATGGCCCACGGGCCTGGTACCAAATGACCCACGGGCCTGGTCCCGAATGACCCGTGGCCGGTACCAAATGGCCCACGGGCCTGGTACCTAATGAACCGCTGCCTGGTACCAAATGACCCACGGGCCTGGTACCAAATGACCCGCGGCCCGGTACCAAATGGCCCACGGGCCTGGTACCAAATGGCCCAGGGGCCTGGTACCAAATGACCCGCGGGCCTGGTCCCGAATGACCCGTGGCCGGTACCAAATGACCCGCGGCCTGGTACCAAATGACCCGCGGGCCTGGTCCCAAATGGCCCACGGGCCTGGTACCAAATGGCCCGCGGCCTGGTACCAAATGGCCCGCGGGCCTGGTCCCAAATGACCCGCGGGCCTGGTCCCAAATGGCCCACGGGCCTGGTACCAAATGGCCCGCGGCCTGGTACCAAATGACCCGCGGGCCTGGTCCCAAATGACCCGCGGGCCTGGTCCCAAATGGCCCACGGGCCTGGTACCAAATGACCCGCGGCCCGGTACCAAATGGCCCGCGGGCCTGGTACCAAATGACCCGCGGCCTGGTACCAAATGACCCGCGGCCTGGTACCAAATGGCCCACGGGCCTGGTACCAAATGACCCGCGGCCTGGTACCAAATGACCCGTGGCCGGTACCAAATGGCCCACGGGCCTGGTACCTAATGAACCGCTGCCTGGTACCAAATGACCCACGGGCCTGGTACCAAATGACCCGCGGCCCGGTACCAAATGACCCACGGGCCTGGTACCAAATGACCCGCGGCCCGGTACCAAATGACCCACGGGCCTGGTACCAAATGACCCGCGGCCCGGTACCAAATGACCCGCGGCCTGGTACCAAATGACCCGCGGCCTGGTACCAAATGACCCGCGGCCTGGTACCAAATGGCCCGCGGGCCTGGTACCAAATGGCCCACGGGCCTGGTACCGGTCTGGGGGTCATCATGGTGGGAACACACTGCTCTCATATGGAGCTTGGTGAGGCTGCAGGTGAACTTTGAGGGAAGCTGAGAAAGTCTACAGAGTTGGGTAGGAAGTGTGGTTAATTGTTCTGACCAGAGAAATCTCCTTCAAGATACACAAAAACAACCAGAGTTCCTCTTGATTCCTCCAGGAGGAAGAGAGGAGATCTGTGAGGAGCAGACAACAACATGGTGGCAGAAGATCATCTGCTCCATTAAACAGACTCCACTGGGAAGAAACCCTCAGAAATTAGTGTCCCTTGTGATGGGGCATAGGTTGTTACCATGGCAACTGGGTCAGCAGCCTACGAGGGAGGGCCGACTGA
The DNA here is from genome assembly GCA_963556495.2 of Valencia hispanica. Classification (NCBI taxonomy): domain Eukaryota; kingdom Metazoa; phylum Chordata; class Actinopteri; order Cyprinodontiformes; family Valenciidae; genus Valencia; species Valencia hispanica. The sequence goes on from OY747701.1 coordinate 61,526,416, forward strand.
TGTTTTGGACTAAAACAGACAGAATGAACCTTTACTTAGCATCATCGAACCTCTCCTCACACCAACGTGTGAATGGATCTGCTCTGATTGGTCAGCTTCACTTGATCAGACACCTGAAAACTTTCTGAAAATGTCCAAACCCGGGTCAGTGGGAGGCCTCTGGCGGCGCCGAGCGGAGGCTGAAAGTGTCCAATCATTAACCCGGTCCTCACAGCATAACCTAACCAGGAAAAACACACACTGAGGGTGGAAGTTTACTGCAGCAAGGAGAGGTCAGAGGTCACAAGGAGCTGCTGGCTCGCAACAGACATTGGGTTTTACTCTTTAAGGCACTTTAATGATCCGAACTGGAATCAAACACAGAACCAGAACCAGGTTCTGTAGAACTGAATACAGAATCCCTGCTGAGATCATCTAGAAGCCCAGAAAAGGAAAATTTAAACCAATAAATACATGAGAAAATGTTTTTTATCCACGAGTTCAGGATGTGGTTCTGCCCCAGCAGGATGGAGCAGGAGACAGAATAACGGGTCAGAACCTCTGCAGTGATGAGCTCCAGAAAGACCTAAGCTAAAGCTGCTCTGTTTAGGCCCTGAGAGATGGATCAGAACCGAAGGTACCAGATCCTGAACCCGATGAACCCATGAATCCGATGAACGCATGAATTTGTTTGGTTCAGGATGTGTCAGAACATACAGCAGCAGAGGGACGAGGGAACGGATCAGAACCAGTCAGCTGCTTTATTCTGTAGGAGTTCCTCAGAAACCATGACAACAGGAAGCAAACAACCAGTGGACCTGCTGGGCCGGCGTAAGGTAGTGGTGTCCTTATGTAAGTCAGACAGAGACAGATCCGACCTTCAGTTACAGAGACATTCTTCCTCCTCGCCTCGTCTCAGGATCCTGGCTGGATCTGTGGTTTCCTGCTGCATGTCTGCAGGTGCTGATAACATCTCCCTCACTGCTGGACTTCCTGCACACACACAGAGACACACAAGCCTGTATTTCTACCCATACTAGGACTTTATATTGACTTCCATTCATTTTAATAGCTGCATTTATTCCTAACCTTAACCTTAACCAAAACATAATTCACACCATACCTCTAAACCTAAACCCTAAAAAAGGGGGTCCACCATATTAGGACCAGGCTTTGGTCCCTATAAGGTCCATCGGTCCTCAGAAGGTTAGAGAATATAAGAGAGAAGGTCCTACAGAGGATAGATAAACAAGAACACACACACAGATACTGGGAGGTGTCATCAGAAACTTGATCCTGGAGGAGATGCAGCAGAAGGTTTTCATGCTTGTTTCACAGATCTGAGTCTGAGTACCAGAACGGGTCCAACAGAACACGAGCTGCATGGCTCTGGAGCTTCATATGACCACTGCTGCTGGAAAGTGCAGATGAAGATCCATCATGTTCCTAACTTGGATCTGAGGTCAGGATGAGTCTTGGTTCTGATGTGTTCCGGGTTACACGAGACAGAAGTGATGCAGCATCATCAGTGAAATGAGCCGAGAGCTGCACATCATTCAGTGTCTGGAAACACGTTCTAGATTCATCCTGGCCCAACAGGACTGTAACTAGTGACTCTGGGTCAGAGGTCACATGATGTTTGTCATCTGCTGTCTCCGTCGTTATCACAGAACGCTAAATGTCTTGTACTTGTATAGCGCTTTTTTTGTCCTTGAGGACCACAAGGCACTTCACACTATATTCAGTCATTCACACTGAAGAGAGGAGGCAACAGGACTGCCATCCATCCATCCCTTCATCCATCCAACTGTCTGTTAATCCTTCTGTCTGTCCGTCATATCATCCATCCGTCCATCAGTCTGTCCCTCAGTCCGTCCATCTGTCCGTCATTCCACCCAATGCCCGAAATCCCTGATGAGTTGAGAAGATAGAGGGGTGGATGCAAAGCAGGAGCAAAGAGGAGAGAGAGAAGGAGGAAGTTCAAACCCTCTCTGCCATCTGCAATATGAGAACACTGGCCACCAAGATGGATAAACTCCTAGTCATTGGTGCCGGGTGGAGCAAGCAGGCAGTCTCATCAGGTCCCACTCAATCGAGTTTTATTTTCCTAATTCAAATAATTACTCTTCAATGCTTTTGTGTATTTTTTGTTACCGCTTTTTGATTGTGTATCGCTGTGTTCACAATGGCACTGAGAATTTTGAGAACAATCGTGTTTTTTATTGCACTTTTCATGGCATTTGTGTGATCATGTGAGCGCTCAATCGGCCATTGTTTACACCAGGGATCAGTTACAAGCTCTTGGTAGCTCAGCGGTACCGACAGTTTGGGTCAACAGTTTGTTTGTGAAGGATAGATGGTGTAACTCTGGGCATTTATCTATCAAAGAGACGCTATGCAGGAAGGACATTGAGGTGTTAGCATGAGTCTGTACTATCTACCGCAGGAGTTTACACATGTTATCTTGATAGCTGTGTAAGTCCAAATGCTAATGCTGCTACAGCCGGCGATGTCCTCCACACTGTGACCAGCAGACTCCAAACACAGCAACCCCAGACCCTTTTTCTGATCTCTGGGGACCTTAACCACATCACCGTCCTCCATTCTCCCCACCTTCACCCAGTATGTCACCTGCCACACCAGAGACACTAAAACACTGGACTTATTGTATGCCAACACCAAGGAGGCATAAAGCTCATCAACTCTCCCTCCCCTGGGGGGGATCAGATCATAACCTGGTTCATCTTCAGCCTGTGTTTAAACCTCTAGTACACAGAGAACCACGCACAGGGAGGAAATGGTCAGAGGAGACTGAAGAGGCTGTTTCAGCTCTACTGTGTGGGAAGACCTCTGTACACCTCTAGGGGGCGACATCAACAGCATCACCGACTGCATTAGGGACAACATCATATTCTGTGTGGACAACACCGTACCCATCTTTAAGGTACGGTGTTGTCAACAAGCCCTGGATCAATCCTGAAATAAAGGTTCTCCTCAAGGAGAAAAGAGCCTTTAGATATGGAGACAAGGAGCAGATGAGAGCTGTATAGAAGAGGCTGAGATGGAAAATAAGGCAAGGAGAGAACATCTACAGGAAGAAGATGGAGGACCAGCTGCAGCAGGACAACATCAGGGGGAGCCTGAAGAGCCTGAAGACAATTTCAGGGCACAAACCAAACCCCCCAGGCTGCAGGAGACTTAGGGTGGATGAACGAGCTGAACCAGTTTTTTACAGGTTTGACCAGCGCCCCACTCCTCCCCCATCATCGTCTCCTCTGCTGCAACTCCCCTCATCTTTGAGGACTGCCGGCTTTTCTTCTCAGGACTTCACACCTCTCAGCTCCCAGCCATCACAGCCACCCTGGCTTCTCAGGAGTCCATCGTACATCCCCCTCCCCCCATCACCTCTGTCAACACTTCAGGTGAAGAACAAGCTGTGAAAGATCAAGGTGCGAAAGGCAAGATGGCATCAGCTCCAGGCTCCTGAGGCAGATGAACTGTGTGGCCTCCTGGGATATCTATATAACCTGAGCCTGAAGCTGGGGAAAGTACCACAGCTGTAGAAGACCTCCTGTGTGGTACCGGTACCAAAGACTCCACATCCAAAGTACCTCAGCCGCTACAGGCCGGTAGCCCTGACCTCGCAAGACCCTCGTGAGGTTGGTTCTCAACCATCTTTGCCCCTGGTGAGCTCTTTGTTGGATCCGCTGACGTTTGCCTACCAGCCTGGCGTCGGGGTGGATGACATCATCATCTACCTCCTGCACCGAGCTCTGACTCACCTGGAGAAGCCTGGAAGCACTATGAGGATCATGTTCTCTGATTTCTCCAGTGCTTTCAACACCATCCAGCCAGAACTTCTGAGGGACAAGCTGGAGCTGTCAGGAGAGGACCACCGCATGTCCCAGTGGATACTGGTCTACCTCACAGGACGCCCACAGTATGTGAGGACACAGGGCCGTGTCTCCGACAGGCTGGTCTGCAGTACGGGAGTCCCACAGGGAACTGTACTGGTACCGTTCCTCTTCACCCTCTACACTACAGACTTCTCCATCAACTCCCCACGCTGCCACCTTCAGACGTTCTCTGATGACTCCGCTATTGTTGGCCTCATCACAAGTAAGGACGACTCAGAGTACAGACGGTGGACTGGACTCTGTGGACTGGTGCCAGCAGAACCACCTGCTGATCAACGCTGGGAAAACCAAGGAGTTGGTCGTGGTTTTCTGCAGACGCAGACCCACAACACTGACACCGGTGAACATCCAGACGGTGGACAGTGAGACAGTGGACTCTTATAAGAACCTGGGTGTTCACCTGAACAATAAACTGGACTGGAGCCACAACACTGATGCTCTCTACAGGAAGGGTCAGAGGTCAGACTCTACCTGCTGAGGAGACTGAGATCTTTTGGGAGCGCTCCTAAAGACCTTCTTTGACTCTGTGGTGGCATCAGCCATCTTTTATGGCGTCTTACGTTGGAGCAGCAGTTTATCTACAGCTGAGAGGAAAAGGTTGGAGAAACTCATCAGGAAGGCCAGCTCTGCTCTAGGGCGCCCCCTGGATCCAGTGCAGGTGGTGAGAGACAGAAGGACCCTGGACAAAATAACATCACTGATGGAGTCTTCAACCCCATGCATGATTCAAAACAGATGTCATCTCAAAGCACTTTACACGAAAAGTCATTTCAATACAAACATTCTAATCAGTTTAAAGTTTCCTATTTAAGGAATCCCAGCAGATTGCGTCGAGTCGTTGACTTGAGGTTGCGTCCCGTTGATGCAGACTCCAACCACAGCAATCTCTCATACTGAGCAAGCATGTAGCGACGGTGGAGAGGAAAAACTCCCCTTTAACAGGAAGAAACCTCCAACAGAACCAGGCTCAGTAGGAGCGGCCATCTGCCACGACCGTCTGGGGGTTTGAGAAGACAGAGCAGAAACACAGAAGGAACAGAAGATCTGATATAAGAGAACTTTCTATGTTACAGAAAGTAAAGAGTTGAGGGAGGACGCTCGGTTACCGGGAGCATGATTCCAGCTGAACAGAACACCAGACCAGGTGTAGCTTCTATGGACCGTCCATCCGTCCATACTGAGCAACCATCTTGTCCTGGACTCTGACCCGTCCAGCCTGTTTATTATGTGGCATCCTGGTTGCTCCACAACCTGACAGTGAAGGATGTGTGCGTTTATGCTTGTGTGTGTGTTTACTCTTCCTGCAGGAGTTTTTTTTTATATTTTCGAACATTAAACCCAAAATGACGGAGTCTGTGGAGCCAGAGCGGGGCCCTCAGTAATTCCTGTGAGAACTCAGAGTTTCTGCTCTGCTGAGGCTGAAATGGTGTGTGACGCCTCGACAAGGCAGCAGTTTCGTTGTTCTGATAAAATGTTTGCTGCTGCAGTGCAAAATGACAAGAGAGGCCCAAACAAACCCACAGTTGCTTCACACGCCACAGGAGCCTGGTCTGGGCCGAGAGAGAGAGCCCAGGATTCAGATGACAAAGCCACAGCTCTCTGGAGGTTTGCTCCCGTAGCCGGCCGGATGGGTCGGCGCCGCGGGCGCATAAGACCCGGATTGTTCCCGAGGCTTTAAGAAACACCACAGAGAGTTATCTGTGTCTGGTAGGCTGGCGTTGATGTGTGGGTGAGTCCGTTTGGGGGGATTAGTGGCGAGTCTGGTGTTAGTGACTTAGCTGGTCTCACAGGGATCCTGACTGAGGCGATGGAGGGATGAGGGTGTGTCTGGATGGATCAAACCTGCAGGGTTCCTTCACCCTCAGCTCAGATGCTCTCCTGCACAAAGACACCTCCAAAAAACCTCCAGAGCAGCTGAAAGCTTCTTCCTGGAGGGTGGTCCGGTAAATTCTGGTTCACTTCTGGAAAATAATCTGGAATCAACACAAAGTAATCTAAAAACTCCAGAATCAGTAAATCCTGAACTTCAACCTTTAACTATCTGAAAAGGAACCTTTGGCTTCCCATGAAGGAACATCTCATTCTTAGTTCAGGTTTTTCACAGCAGATATCAGCTGAAGGAGCTTTCAGAGACAAATGGAACCAATTTCTGTTCAGAAATACAAGCTGGAATCAGTCATATGAACAGATTTATCCCCATCCATCCCAGTTATCGATCAACGCATCAGTTCAGTTCATTTCTCTGATTGGTTAGAAAGTTTCTATCTGAGGAAACCCAGCAGATTCATCAGTCACTGATCTGGAAAAACATGTAGCGACAGTGGAGAGGAACAACTCCCCTCCAACAGAACCAGAACCAGAACCAGAACCTGGCTCAGTACGAGCGGCCATTGATCTATTGATATAGGTGACATAGTAGCACTGATACTTCCTATATTGGAGAGAAGTAGAGAGCTAATTGAGTGGCTTGATCTGGGAGGGAAACAGCTGAACCAGGAGTGCCTTCTGCTGAACGAAATGCATATTTAGTTGCAGCAAAAGCTCGTTGAGTTGCTTGGTCTAACAGAGACAAAGGGTTAAAAATAAAAGGTCAGAACCGGTGGATCATCTATAGAAGGAGATAGAAACACCACAAACAGTCGAAGCCTCATCATGAAGGACAGCTTTAGGCTCAGCCCTAAATGTAGACAGGGTGTCTAGAGAACGTGAGGAAAGCATCCTGCTGGCTCCGGTTGGGTTCTACAAAGTAACGTGATGAAGTGATCCTCCTCTCTGAACTCTCTGTTCTGGTACCAGCCCCTCTCACAGAGCCTCATCTTGTGGACCGCTGCGTTTCCTGAGGGTCCTGATGATCTGAGAGACTCCAGCAGCCTGAAGAAAACTCACCCTGCTGTTTACTGTTGATCTCCACTGATGCTGAAAGCCCTCACAGCCAACATGAAAGCTGAGCCTGCAGAGCTCAATCTGGTGCTCAGAGCGTCTCTGCTGCTTTCAGCATGAAGTTTATCATGCTGTAACATCATACTGGGAAAAGTTCTGCCTTATTTTGGACTCGTGTGTTGAACTTGGCCCGTACCTGCAGGTCCCTGATTGTTAAATGTTTGCTGGGAAAAGAAGCTGGAGCGCAGCCACAGGAGGGGGGAGTAAACTGCTGGGAGGACTCTATCCACCCACTCAGCACATATCTGCAGCTTCATGGACCTGGAGGTGACTTTGAACCCAACATGAGCAAATCAATGGATGGATGTGTCATAACTTTCTCCAGCTGAACAGAAACAAAACAGAAGTAATTACTGTTGGACCTAAAGAGGAACGATCAACAATCAGCACACAGCTTCAGTTAATCCAGCTAGAAACTACTGATCAGGCCTGAAATCTAGGTGTAGTAATGGACTCAGACCTGAACCTCCAGGGTCACATAAAGGTCAATAACAAGGTCAGCCTTCTATCACCTGAAGAACATCTCTAGGATTAAAGGACTGATGTCACAACAGGACCTAGAAAAACTCATCCATGCGTTTATCTTTAGTCGGATTGATTACTGCAACAGCGTCTTCACAGGTCTGCCTAAAAAGTCAATCAGACAGCTGCAGCTGATCCAGAACGCTGCTGCTCGTGTTCTTCACTAGAACCAGGAAAGTAGAGCACATCACCTCAGTTCTAAAGTCCTTACACTGGCTCCCTGTAGCTCAGAGAATAGACTTCTAGATACTTTTACTAGTTTATAAGTTTATAGCTGCTGAAACACTGAGCTCTTTTAAATCAAGGCTAAAAACGTTTCTGTTTAGAGCTGCCTTTGAGTAAGCGATTAATAATAGCTGGAATTCATGTTTTAATGTGTCATATGTCTCTAATGTTGTGTTTTATATATTTACTGTTGGTTTATTGCTGCTTTTATTTCATCCCCTAATCCCCCACAGCACCTGGAATTGCCTTGTTGCTGAAAATGTGCTGTACAAGTAAAGTTGCCGTGTCTTGAAGACCTGGGGTCTCATTAATACAACTTGCTAACGCACAAAACGTTCTGAAAACGGCTTAAGTCGCTTTACGACAAGTTTGGTATTTGTAGAAAAAAATGTGGTAGAAAAATGTGTGTAACTTTAATCACACTAAGAGACGTTGCTGCTTACGCACATTTTAGACACAGAAGAACCTGGTGGAGCAGCTGGTGAGACGGAAACATGGAGAATCTAAGACACATTTTCAGACTGTAGAGCTTCACACACAACCAACAGTCAGACCCCCGACTCTGAACCAAGAATTAAAATGAGAATCTGAATGAAAATATGTTGCATTAAATAACAATATCACAGTATGTTCATATGTGTGTCTTCAGATTATAAAGCAGTTATTGGTGCATTAATTGTGATGAGAAGAAACATAAATCCTGCAGTGACTCTCCTGCATAATGGATCCTCTGGAGCTCATTGAAGATCAGGCAGTGGCAGCATCAGGATGGGGGGAGCTGATGTAGATTCCCTAAAGCAGTCCTATTAGATCTATGAGCTGAACTGGACCGGTGTTAGATCTACTGACCCAACAGAACCGGTCCCACACCCCCCAGCAGGGACCAGACCAGGGATTGGCCGACGAGGGCCCCCTGCTGCCGCCAAGCAATGGGGGCCACGGCCACCCGACATGTGACAACGCCACCCTGGGCCAATGCCCCTCAGACCCATGTCAGGGCGCCACACCAATAGCCAAATTGGAAGGACGGCATGCCCAGGCCAAACCCAGCCAGCATCCGAACGCTGAGCTCAACCAGCTCCCGAATCTCAATCCCGCACACCAGAGAGCACCAAGACCAGGCATCCAACAGAGGTCAATCAAAGCCACCAATGAACCGACCGAGCACGAAACATACAGAACATGGGATCAAATAGAGACGCTGGACCCGACCCCTGCCGAGCCACCCGACTGCTACCACCGAACAATGAACCCCCAGTGTCCCTAGGGAGGATCCATCTCCACCCAAGCCCATGATGAGCACAATGGGCCCCCAGAACCACCACAGCACATACGCAGCGGCGCCCCAAGGCCACTCACCGCTGCATCTCTGCTTCCTCTCAACAATCCACCCCACAGACCACATTTTATCTCCTTCGTTGCTGCATTGGCTGTGTCTAAAGTTATAATTGTATTCTTTATTGGCATCCATATTTGGAATCACAAGACATAGCTTTCCAGTGATGTAAAATATGTTCATAGAAGTCAGAAGATCAGTGGATTTACACCTGGAAATGAGCCGCCAGGCCCCAGGAACGACAACCAGTTAAAATGCACGTTTGCTGTCAGGCATCAAATATCTTGTCATGTTGGTATTAAGTTTCTTGACCCACATGCAGAACACAACCGAAGGACCAGTAACAGTTTAAGATTTATTTTTAAACAATGATGATGACTGGAGGACGTGGGAACACTGTTGAAGGAAGTGGAGATGGAATCTACTGCAGAGGCAGAGAAGCCACAGGTGAGATCATGTTTTCTTGAATGGAGTAAGAACTGCTGAACTCAGGTGAGGCATACTTGGAAGATGGACATCGAACCGCCAGGGAGGAGAAGCTAGGAGTCTGGGAGGACTGCGAGAACTTCCTGCGAAGAATCCAGAGATGATGTGTTGGTGAGGTCCAGAAGGTCCTCAGAGGGCGGACAGAATACGAGGAAATAAGGAGGAACCAGGAGCTTTGAAGACTGATGGGCGAAGCAGGAGAACCAGAGCTTCTTGTGAAACGGGGTAACTGAGCATGAAGAAATAGCAACGAGGAATACCTGGAAAAACCCGGTGAGAATAATCAGAAGCCTAACTAAGGCATGTTGGAGCGACACGGAGCGACTCAAGGTAAACCAGGAAGTTGATACCACTCGGGCACTGAAGCTCTGCCAGCCAGCTCCTTAGATCCTCCAGTAGAGATGAGCTGCACCTGTGAAGGTGCAGCAGGCAGGCTCCGCCCCCTGAGGTGGACTGACAGGTTCTCCGCTCAGACAGGACCTCTGGTGGAAGCTTCCAGAACAGCGGAGAAGCAGCAGGAAACAGAACAAACACCCCAAACTCCTAACATATCCAGAAGAGCTTCAACTTTTTATGTTCTGCTGTCATTTACGTTTAATTTGTTTTAATTCTAAAATTATAGTTGCTACAAGAAGTAATCATATAATTCAGACTTTATATTTATTGTTATTATTTGTTTTATCGGTTGTGCTTCTGTTTTTATTTTTTATTTTAATCTTTTTGGTCTTGTTGTCTTGTTACACATTTTCTTATTGCTAACAATATTTTGGTCTTTTATTGTGAAGCACTTTGGTAAAGCTCTATAGAGATAAATGTTGATTGATTGAAATAAAACGTTTTTATTATTAAAGAGCAACGGTGAGTTGGTAGTTACTGTTTTATTACAGAGGTAGTGACAAGCGCAGATCTGGACAGATCAGATGCTGGCCGGTTGAACCGGAGGCGAGCTTGTCAGGCGTGGACGATGCTCCGAACTGGCCGACCAGATGACAGAACGTGGTGGAGGTGAGTGAAGGCTCTTTAAATCTGGAAGATGAGCCAATGGGAGAGAAGTTTTCTAAATGAGACCCCTGGAGCTGAACCATCCACTCAGTCAGCACACATCTGCAGCTTCATGGACCTGGAGACCTAAACCTGGACCTCAGCCATGTGTTTGATTTCAGGGATAAAATCAGAGCAGGAGGTGAAAAGGAATAAAAAAAGCATCAAAGAGATGAATTTTTATATTTTCAGCTTTCTTCACAGACATGATGCAGGTCACCTGATAATGACCGGACCCAACTGGACCCTGATGATACTGACCTGGTGCTGCATGATGAACGATCAAGGTTCCCAGGAAGAGGAGCAGGCCCGCAGCATCACAGATCCTCCAACATGTCTAACAGTGGGCGAGAGATGAGAAAGGTTGGTTTAGTGTCTGTGTAGATCCCCCCCCATGCAATGTAGAGCTCCATCAGACACAGACTGCTGCATCCTGGGTGCATGAAGGAGCGTTACAGAAGATCCTTTCCCACATCAACATATTAAACTCCATCACTGCTCCCAAAAGACTCAATAAGTGTTCACATGCCTGCTGTTATTACACATCTCTGTTGACTGTTGTCACTTCCTGTTAATAGATCACATTTTAATGCACAGATACACACGCTGTCATGGTTTTGAAGGTTAGACCCAAAGGCAGGCTGACTTGGATACAGGCTAAACTAGAAAAGCAGTCAGAGAGCGTAGACCTCCACCAATGCAGCTCAGTCCTACCCCTAGTCCTCCCAACCCCCCACCCTCCAGATCCGGATCACATGTTCCTGGTCCCACTGCAGACATTTCCTGAAAGGTATGTTGCTAACAGAGAAACAAACAAACCCTCCTTGATTGACGTAATGAAACAATATTTTAATGAGAAGAAGCCAAGACTTACAATGACTGGTCAGGAGGGGAAACACGAGGACCAATGACAAGGAGCGTGGAGAGTCGATGAGGTGAAGAACGGGAAAAACAGGAGACTATAAACTAGGAGGCTGATTACTGGAACAAGGATCAGGTGTGAGAGGAGAGAGAGAGGCATGGCACAGAAGGAGCAGGGCAGGGAAACATCAAACTGGAAAAAGGATAAACTAAAGAATCTAAAACGTTGGTGTAGATTCTCAGTCTTCCAGGACGGGATGTTCTTGAGAGTTTAAATGAGGCCAACTGGACTTTTTGTCTCTCATCCAAAAGGCTTCTTCAGTTCTGAAAACTGGACTGGGAGAATCAGATTTATGAGTCAAAGGTCAAGGCTCACTAATGGGGCTATGATTACACCTAACGAGGCTATCAGGGTAGCGTAAGCTTCCAAGCACTAAGCAATCTTGGTGATGTAAGAGTCGTTAACGGTGAAACGACCCCGGTTATGTAACTATGGGGTGTTTTGGTCACATGACTCAATGTGTGAGTTTGGCCAAAAAAATGTAATTCCTTCGTCTTGTCCACATTGCTCTATCATCTGCAAAAAGTGAGTACCGTATTCCCCCTTCTACATTATCATATACATCATTAATCATAATTAAAATAATAAGGGGCTCATTATACTCCCCTGTGGAGCTCCATTTTCAATCGTATAATCCTCAGAATAAATCTTCCCCATCCTCATTGTCTATTTAATAGAAAACCCTTCAGCCATCTGTAAATTCAACCTTTAATTCCTATTTTATTCAACTTGACTAGTAAACCATCTCTCCATAATAACTCATATGCTTTTACAATATTAAAAAAATACCACTATTAAACTTTCTTTATTTACCTGTGACTTTCTAAATTCATTTTCTAAACATAAAACTGGATCCATGGTACGTCTTCCTCTCCTAAACCTACTTTATTACTCAGATAAATATCATTTACTTTCTATATAATACATCAGTCTGTAAATAATCATTTTCACCTTTATTTAGCATAAGTTAGAAGTCAATGCCGTCGGTCTATAATTACCTGGTTTACATATTGGAATAATCACGACTTCCTTCCAACTCTGTGGTAGTTTCCCACCTTCCCAAATCTTATCATTAAATATCTTTGGATATGTCACTAAGTTGATTTATCATGATGTAACAAAAGTGTTTTTTCCTGGAATTGATATCTTATATTTCCTAAATGTTCTGTTCCCCTCCTGCATCTGATGACCCTGATTAAGATAAACATGAATCATGGTTCCTTTATCGTTTCACACTCTACCATCAGTATCTTTCTGTCTAACCTGCTGGATTCTCCATCTTCCTTCCCTTTTGGTTTCTATGTACCTGTTCTACAGATTTACATTTTGGCACCAATAAATTCAGTTTCATCTTCCCTTTCTGCATCATCTCCCCAGGGTGGGACATTTTTATTTATCTGTCTGTCTGCGTCTTGGTCTCGGGTTCGTCACTGTAAAATACGTGAGTTTCACTCTTTCTAATGATTTCTGTGATTTTCTGATATTAGTTTGCTGTGAGTTTTGGATCATGGTGGACTCTGAAGGTTTCTCGTCTCCAGATGGACAGAACACGGTTCTCTTGCAGACTGAATGGGGGGGTTAGGGTTAACCCAGTCCAGAACCAGAACCAGCTGTTCTAGATTACAAGTCACCTTTAGGTTGAATCTTCAGTTTGTTCTGTGTTCCTACAGCTGAAGGTCTGGAGGTCAGAGGAAACCTTCATCTGTAGATGGTTCAGTGCATCGATGCAGGTTTGTGACATCAGGTCCAGAAGAGTTCATCATAAAACATCATGACCTCTTTATTGATTTCTATGATTTTTGGATTTTATTCCACGAAAATGTTTCAGATCATCAAACAAATATTAAAACCAGACAGAAAATAACCTGGATTCTTATTCTTCTTCTTCTTCTTCTTCTTCTTCTTCTTCTTCTTCTTCTTCTTCTTCTTCTTCTTCTTCTTCTTCTTCTTCTTCTTCTTCTTCTTCTTCTTCTTCTTCTTCTTCTTCTTCTTCTTCTTCTTCTTCTTCTTCTTCTTCTTCCTGGTGTCCACGGCTCGTTCCGGCTAACTAGGCCTCATAGGAGTCATACATGCTGGGGAACATCCAGGTTCCAGGTCACATGGGAAGGTCTGGATCTCCTGAAGTTTCCCACACTCCCCTCTGCTCTCCTCTTCCTCCTCCTCTTCTTCTTCCTCCTCCTCCTCTTCCTCTCAGCTCTGATGTGAGTTATGAGCCGAAGGTTCGGATCAGAACTCTGCTCTGTGTCTCTGAGCAGGAGGAGCCCGTCTCCTTATCTCAGAGGTCCGCTCAGATCTCTCAGAACTAAATCCTACAATCCTCCTCCACAGAACATCAGCACGTTCCTCCAGTGATCCTTCAGGAATCTGAAGCGTTCTCTGAAAGAAAGACATGAAGAGACCTTCTCCAGAGACTCTGTGAGGAGCAAACAGATCATTCATCTCCATCTGGAGACACATGATCTCCTCCTCCGCACCAAATGTGGGAGAAAATCATGAAAGCAACGATCTGGAACCTTCTGCAGACATTCAGGAGGAAGCAGTCCTGGTCTGACCACCAGAACCAGAACTAGTTACACAGAACCTGTTTGGTCAGTGATGGGGTCTAAAAGTTTCATTTAACTGGGAACTGGAAGGGATCCCGTATCCTGATCCTTTCTGGAATGGGTTTCACCTGGAAAAGCTGGGATGGATTTCTGATTTCTGGATTCAGACATGGAATCATTTCATGAATGTCTTCCTTCCTTTCTGAACCAAATCCAGATCCCATCCAGGAGCTTTGATAGAGACGGTTTAGAGAAACGGAGCTGCTCCTCTGTTTTTCTACACAGATAAAGATAAATCTAATTCATCACCTGATACCAAAGAGCTAAAAATAACAGAGTTCATCAGAAACTCTTCCTGATGAAATTCCTGCTTAATGTTTTCAGACGCCTCAGCAGTCAAACCTTCTCGGAGCAGCGATATCACTGATCTCAGATCAGTGATATCGCTGCTCTGAGATCAGCAAAGTCACTCATGAATCATGATGACGGGGGGCCTCCATGTGACTCAGGACAACACGCACAGTAACACACACACACAGTAACACACACAGTAACAAACACAGTAACACACAGTAACACACAGTAACACACAGTAACACACACAGTAACAAACACAGTAACACACAGTAACACACAGTAACACACAGTAACACACACAGTAACAAACACAGTAACACACACAGTAACACACAGTAACACACACAGTAACAAACACAGTAACACACAGTAACACACAGTAACACACAGTAACACACACAGTAACACACAGTAACACACACAGTAACAAACACAGTAACAAACACAGTAACACACAGTAACACACAGTAACACACACACACAGTAACACACACACACAGTAACACACACACACAGTAACACACACAGTAACAAACACAGTAACAAACACAGTAACACACAGTAACACACAGTAACACACACAGTAACACACAGTAACACACACAGTAACACACACAGTAACACACAGTAACAAACACAGTAACACACAGTAACACACAGTAACACACACAGTAACACACAGTAACACACACAGTAACACACACAGTAACAAACACAGTAACAAACACAGTAACACACAGTAACACACAGTAACACACACAGTAACACACAGTAACACACACAGTAACACACACAGTAACAAACACAGTAACAAACACAGTAACACACAGTAACACACAGTAACACACACAGTAACACACAGTAACACACACAGTAACACACACAGTAACACACAGTAACACACACAGTAACACACAGTAACACACAGTAACACACACAGTAACAAACACAGTAACACACACAGTAACACACACAGTAACACACACACACAGTAACACACAGTAACACACACAGTAACACACACACACAGTAACACACAGTAACACACACAGTAACAAACACAGTAACACACAGTAACACACACAGTAACACACAGTAACACACACAGTAACACACACAGTAACACACAGTAACACACACAGTAACACACAGTAACACACAGTAACACACACAGTAACAAACACAGTAACACACACAGTAACACACAGTAACACACACAGTAACACACACACACAGTAACACACAGTAACACACACAGTAACACACACACACAGTAACACACAGTAACACACACAGTAACAAACACAGTAACACACAGTAACACACATTAACACACACAGTAACACACACAGTAACACACACAGTTACACACACAGTAACACACACACACAGTAACAAACACAGTAACACACACAGTAACACACACAGTAACACACAGTAACACACAGTAACACACAGTAACACACACAGTAACACACACAGTAACAAACACAGTAACACACACAGTAACACACACAGTAACACACACAGTAACAAACACAGTAACACACACAGTAACACACACAGTAACACACAGTAAAACACACAGTAACACACAGTAACACACACAGTAACACACACACACACACAGTAACACACACAGTAACACACAGTAACAAACACAGTAACACACACAGTAACACACACAGTAACAAACACAGTAACACACAGTAACACACAGTAACACACACAGTAACACACAGTAACACACAGTAACACACACAGTAACACACACAGTAACAAACACAGTAACACACAGTAACACACACAGTAACACACACAGTAACAAACACAGTAACACACAGTAACACACACAGTAACACACACAGTAACAAACACAGTAACACACAGTAACACACAGTAACACACAGTAACACACACAGTAACACACAGTAACACACACAGTAACAAACACAGTAACAAACACAGTAACACACAGTAACACACAGTAACACACACACACAGTAACACACACACACAGTAACACACACAGTAACACACAGTAAAACACACAGTAACACACAGTAACACACACAGTAACACACACACACACACAGTAACAAACACAGTAACAAACACAGTAACACACAGTAACACACAGTAACACACACAGTAACACACAGTAACACACACAGTAACACACACAGTAACACACAGTAACACACACAGTAACACACAGTAACACACAGTAACACACACAGTAACAAACACAGTAACACACACAGTAACACACAGTAACACACACAGTAACACACACACTAACACACACACACAGTAACACACAGTAACACACACAGTAACACACACACACAGTAACACACACACACAGTAACACACAGTAACAAACACAGTAACACACAGTAACACACAGTAACACACACAGTAACACACACAGTAACACACACAGTTACACACACAGTAACACACACACACAGTAACAAACACAGTAACACACACAGTAACACACACAGTAACACACAGTAACACACAGTAACACACACAGTAACACACACAGTAACAAACACAGTAACACACACAGTAACACACACAGTAACACACACAGTAACAAACACAGTAACACACACAGTAACACACACAGTAACACACAGTAAAACACACAGTAACACACAGTAACACACACAGTAACACACACACACACACAGTAACACACACAGTAACACACAGTAACAAACACAGTAACACACACAGTAACAAACACACACAGTAACACACACGCACAGTAACATACACACACAGTAACACACACACAGTAACACACACACACACACACAGTAACAAACACAGTAACAAACACAGTAACACACAGTAACACACACAGTAACACACAGTAACACACACAGTAACACACAGTAACACACAGTAACACACACAGTAACACACAGTAACACACAGTAACACACACAGTAACACACACAGTAACACACAGTAACACACAGTAACACACACAGTAACACACACAGTAACAAACACAGTAACAAACACAGTAACACACAGTAACACACACAGTAACACACAGTAACACACACAGTAACACACAGTAACACACACAGTAACAAACACAGTAACACAAAGTAACACACAGTAACACACACAGTAACACACACAGTAACACACAGTAACACACACAGTAACACACACAGTAACAAACACAGTAACACACAGTAACACACAGTAACAAACAGTAACACACACAGTAACACACACAGTAACAAACACAGTAACACACAGTAACACACAGTAACAAACAGTAACACACACAGTAACAAACACAGTAACACACAGTAACACACACACACAGTAACACACAGTAACACACAGTAACACACACACACAGTAACACACAGTAACACACACAGTAACACACACAGTAACATACAGTAACACACAGTAACACACAGTAACAAACACAGTAACACACACACACACACAGTAACACACACAGTAACACACACAGTAACACACACAGTAACAAACACAGTAACACACAGTAACACAGACAGTAACACACAGTAACACACACAGTAACACACACACACACAGTAACACACACAGTAACACACACAGTAACACACACAGTAACACACAGTAACAAACACACAGTAACACACACAGTAACACACAGTAACACACACACACAGTAACACACAGTAACACACACAGTAACACACACAGTAACACACAGTAACACACAGTACAAACACACAGTAACACACACAGTAACACACACAGTAACACACACAGTAACACACAGTAACACACAGTACAAACACACAGTAACACACACAGTAACACACACACACACACACACAGTAACACACAGTAAGACACAGTAACACACAGTAACACACACAAACACAGTAACACACACACACAGTAACACACACAGTAACACACAGTAACACACACAGTAACACACACAGTAACACACACAGTAACAAACACAGTAACACACAGTAACACACAGTAACACACACAGTAACAAACACAGTAACACACAGTAACACACACAGTAACACACACAGTAACACACACAGTAACAAACACACAGTAACACACACAGTAACACACACAGTAACACACAGTAACACACACAGTAACACACAGTAACACACACAGTAACAAACACAGTAACACACACACACAGTAACACACAGTAACACACAGTAACAAACACAGTAACACACAGTAACACACACAGTAACAAACACAGTAACACACACACACAGTAACACACACAGTAACAAACACAGTAACACACAGTAACACACACAGTAACAAACACAGTAACACACACACACAGTAACACACACAGTAACACAAAGTAACACACACAGTAACACACAGTAAAACACACAGTAACACAAACAGTAACAAACACAGTAACAAACACAGTAACACACAGTAACACACACAGTAACACACACAGTAACACACAGTAACACACACACACACACACAGTAACACACAGTAACACATACAGTAACACACACACACAGTAACAAACACAGTAACACACAGTAACACACACAGTAACACAAACAGTAACAAACACAGTAACAAACACAGTAACACACACAGTAACACACACAGTAACAAACACAGTAACACACAGTAACACACACAGTAACACAAACAGTAACAAACACAGTAACAAACACAGTAACACACAGTAACACACACAGTAACACAAACAGTAACAAACACAGTAACAAACACAGTAACACACACAGTAACACACAGTAACACACAGTAACACACACAGTAACACACAGTAACACACACAGTAACAAACACAGTAACACACAGTAACACACACAGTAACACATACAGTAACACACAGTAACACACACACACAGTAACACACACAGTAACACACACAGTAACACACAGTAACACACAGTAACACACAGTAACAAACACAGTAACACACACAGTAACACACAGTAACACACACACACAGTAACACACAGTAACACACACAGTAACACACACAGTAACACACAGTAACACACAGTAACACACACAGTAACACACACAGTAACACACAGTAACACACACACACACACACACACAGTAACACACAGTAACACACAGTAACACACACAGTAACACACACAGTAACACACAGTAACACACAGTAACAAACACAGTAACACACACAGTAACACACACACACAGTAACACACAGTAACACACACAGTAACACACACAGTAACACACAGTAACACACAGTAACACACACAGTAACACACACAGTAACACACAGTAACACACACACACACACACACAGTAACACACAGTAACACACAGTAACACACAGTAACACACACACACAGTAACACACACACACAGTAACACACACAGTAACACACAGTAAAACACACAGTAACACACAGTAACACACACAGTAACACACACACACACACAGTAACAAACACAGTAACAAACACAGTAACACACAGTAACACACAGTAACACACACAGTAACACACAGTAACACACACAGTAACACACACAGTAACACACAGTAACACACACAGTAACACACAGTAACACACAGTAACACACACAGTAACAAACACAGTAACACACACAGTAACACACAGTAACACACACAGTAACACACACAGTAACACACACACACAGTAACACACAGTAACACACACAGTAACACACACACACAGTAACACACACACACAGTAACACACAGTAACAAACACAGTAACACACAGTAACACACAGTAACACACACAGTAACACACACAGTAACACACACAGTTACACACACAGTAACACACACACACAGTAACAAACACAGTAACACACACAGTAACACACACAGTAACACACAGTAACACACAGTAACACACACAGTAACACACACAGTAACAAACACAGTAACACACACAGTAACACACACAGTAACACACACAGTAACAAACACAGTAACACACACAGTAACACACACAGTAACACACAGTAAAACACACAGTAACACACAGTAACACACACAGTAACACACACACACACACAGTAACACACACAGTAACACACAGTAACAAACACAGTAACACACACAGTAACAAACACACACAGTAACACACACGCACAGTAACATACACACACAGTAACACACACACAGTAACACACACACACACACACAGTAACAAACACAGTAACAAACACAGTAACACACAGTAACACACACAGTAACACACAGTAACACACACAGTAACACACAGTAACACACAGTAACACACACAGTAACACACAGTAACACACAGTAACACACACAGTAACACACACAGTAACACACAGTAACACACAGTAACACACACAGTAACACACACAGTAACAAACACAGTAACAAACACAGTAACACACAGTAACACACACAGTAACACACAGTAACACACACAGTAACACACAGTAACACACACAGTAACAAACACAGTAACACAAAGTAACACACAGTAACACACACAGTAACACACACAGTAACACACAGTAACACACACAGTAACACACACAGTAACAAACACAGTAACACACAGTAACACACAGTAACAAACAGTAACACACACAGTAACACACACAGTAACAAACACAGTAACACACAGTAACACACAGTAACAAACAGTAACACACACAGTAACAAACACAGTAACACACAGTAACACACACACACAGTAACACACAGTAACACACAGTAACACACACACACAGTAACACACAGTAACACACACAGTAACACACACAGTAACATACAGTAACACACAGTAACACACAGTAACAAACACAGTAACACACACACACACACAGTAACACACACAGTAACACACACAGTAACACACACAGTAACAAACACAGTAACACACAGTAACACAGACAGTAACACACAGTAACACACACAGTAACACACACACACACAGTAACACACACAGTAACACACACAGTAACACACACAGTAACACACAGTAACAAACACACAGTAACACACACAGTAACACACAGTAACACACACACACAGTAACACACAGTAACACACACAGTAACACACACAGTAACACACAGTAACACACAGTACAAACACACAGTAACACACACAGTAACACACACAGTAACACACACAGTAACACACAGTAACACACACACACACACACACACACAGTAACACACAGTAAGACACAGTAACACACAGTAACACACACAAACACAGTAACACACACACACAGTAACACACACAGTAACACACAGTAACACACACAGTAACACACACAGTAACACACACAGTAACAAACACAGTAACACACAGTAACACACAGTAACACACACAGTAACACACACAGTAACACACACAGTAACAAACACACAGTAACACACACAGTAACACACACAGTAACACACAGTAACACACACAGTAACACACAGTAACACACACAGTAACAAACACAGTAACACACACACACAGTAACACACAGTAACACACAGTAACAAACACAGTAACACACAGTAACACACACAGTAACAAACACAGTAACACACACACACAGTAACACACACAGTAACAAACACAGTAACACACAGTAACACACACAGTAACAAACACAGTAACACACACACACAGTAACACACACAGTAACACAAAGTAACACACACAGTAACACACAGTAAAACACACAGTAACACAAACAGTAACAAACACAGTAACAAACACAGTAACACACAGTAACACACACAGTAACACACACAGTAACACACAGTAACACACACACACACACACAGTGACACACAGTAACACATACAGTAACACACACACACAGTAACAAACACAGTAACACACAGTAACACACACAGTAACACAAACAGTAACAAACACAGTAACAAACACAGTAACACACAGTAACACACACAGTAACACAAACAGTAACAAACACAGTAACAAACACAGTAACACACAGTAACACACACAGTAACACACACAGTAACAAACACAGTAACACACAGTAACACACACAGTAACACAAACAGTAACAAACACAGTAACAAACACAGTAACACACAGTAACACACACAGTAACACAAACAGTAACAAACACAGTAACAAACACAGTAACACACACAGTAACACACAGTAACACACAGTAACACACACAGTAACACACAGTAACACACACAGTAACAAACACAGTAACACACAGTAACACACACAGTAACACATACAGTAACACACAGTAACACACACACACAGTAACACACACAGTAACACACACAGTAACACACAGTAACACACAGTAACACACAGTAACAAACACAGTAACACACACAGTAACACACAGTAACACACACACACAGTAACACACAGTAACACACACAGTAACACACACAGTAACACACAGTAACACACAGTAACACACACAGTAACACACACAGTAACACACAGTAACACACACACACACACACACACACACAGTAACACACAGTAACACACAGTAACACACACAGTAACACACACAGTAACACACAGTAACACACAGTAACAAACACAGTAACACACACAGTAACACACACACACAGTAACACACAGTAACACACACAGTAACACACACAGTAACACACAGTAACACACAGTAACACACACAGTAACACACACAGTAACACACAGTAACACACACACACACACACACAGTAACACACAGTAACACACAATAAGACACAGTAACACACAGTAACACACACAAACACAGTAACACACACACACAGTAACACACACAGTAACACACAGTAACACACACAGTAACACACACAGTAACACACACAGTAACAAACACAGTAACACACAGTAACACACAGTAACACACACAGTAACAAACACAGTAACACACAGTAACACACACAGTAACACACACACACAGTAACACACACACACAGTAACACACACACACACACAGTAACAAACACAGTAACAAACACAGTAACACACAGTAACACACAGTAACACACACAGTAACACACACAGTAACAAACACAGTAACACACAGTAACACACACAGTAACACACAGTAACACACAGTAACAAACACAGTAACACACACAGTAACACACAGTAACACACACACACAGTAACACACAGTAACACACACAGTAACACACACAGTAACACACAGTAACACACAGTAACACACAGTAACACACACAGTAACACACACAGTAACACACAGTAACACACACACACACACAGTAACACACACAGTAACAAACACAGTAACAAACACAGTAACACACACAGTAACACACACAGTAACAAACACAGTAACAAACACAGTAACACACAGTAACACACACAGTAACACACACAGTAACACACAGTAACACACACAGTAACACACACAGTAACAAACACAGTAACACACAGTAACACACAGTAACAAACAGTAACAAACACAGTGACACACACAGTAACAAACACAGTAACACACAGTAACACACAGTAACAAACAGTAACACACACAGTAACACACACAGTAAAAAACACAGTAACACACAGTAACAAACACACAGTAACACACACAGTAACACACACAGTAACACACACACACAGTAACACACAGTAACACACACAGTAACACACACAGTAACACACAGTAACACACAGTAACACAAAGTAACAAACACAGTAACACACACACACACACACACACACACAGTAACACACACAGTAACACACACAGTAACACACACAGTAACAAACACAGTAACACACAGTAACACAGACAGTAACACACAGTAACACACACAGTAACACACACAGTAACACACAGTAATACACACACACAGTAACACACACAGTAACACACAGTAACAAACACAGTAACAAACACACAGTAACACACACAGTAACACACAGTAACACACACACACAGTAACACACAGTAACACACACAGTAACACACAGTAACACACAGTAACACACACACACACAGTAACACACACACACACACAGTAACACACACAGTAACACACAGTAACACACAGTAACACACACAGTAACACACAGTAACAAACACAGTAACACACACAGTAACACACACAGTAACACACACAGCAACACACAGTAACACACACACACACACACACACACAGTAACACACAGTAACACACACAGTAACACACACAGTAACACACACAGTAACACACACAGTAACACACAGTAACACACACACACACACTCACACAGTAACACACACAGTAACACACAGTAACACACACAGTAACACACACAGTAACACACACAGTAACAAACACAGTAACACACAGTAACACACAGTAACACACACAGTAACAAACACAGTAACACACAGTAACACACACAGTAACACACACAGTAACACACACACAGTAACACACACAGTAACACACACAGTAACACACACAGTAACACACAGTAACACACAGTAACACACACAGTAACAAACACAGTAACACACACAGTAACAAACACACAGTAACACACACAGTAACACACACAGTAACACACAGTAACACACACAGTAACAAACACAGTAACACACAGTAACACACACAGTAACAAACACAGTAACACACACACACAGTAACACACACAGTAATACACAGTAACACACAGTAACACACACAGTAACACACAGTCACACACAGTAACAAACACAGTAACACACAGTAACACACACACACACACACAGTAACACACAGTAACACATACAGTAACACACACACACACAGTAACAAACACAGTAACACACACAGTAACAAACACAGTAACACAAAGTAACACACACAGTAACACACACAGTAACACACAGTAACACACACACACAGTAACACACAGTAACACACACAGTAACACACACACAGTAACACACAGTAACACACAGTAACACACACACACAGTAACACACAGTAACACACAGTAGCACACACACACAGTAACACACAGTAACAAACACAGTAACACACACACACACACAGTAACACACAGTAACAAACACAGTAATACACAGTAACACACACACACACACACACAGTAACACACAGTAACACACACAGTAACACACAGTAACACACAGTAACACACACAGTAACACACAGTAACACACACAGTAACACACACAGTAACACACAGTAACACACAGTAACACACACAGTAACACACAGTAACACACACAGTAACACACACAGTAACACACACAGTAACACACAGTAACACACACAGTAACACACAGTAACACACAGTAACACACACAGTAACACACAGTAACACACACATTAACACACAGTAACACACACAGTAACACACAGTATCACACACAGTAACACACAGTAACACACAGTAACACACAGTAACACACACAGTAACACACAGTAACACACACATTAACACACAGTAACACACACACACAGTAACACACAGTAACACACACAGTAACACACAGTAACACACAGTAACACACACAGTAACACACAGTAACACACACAGTAACACACAGTAACACACAGTAACACACACAGTAACACACACAGTAACACACACAGTAACACACACACACAGTAACACACAGTAACACACAGTAACACACACAGTAACACACAGTAACACACACAGTAACACACAGTAACACACACATTAACACACACAGTAACACACAGTAACACACAGTAACACACACAGTAACACACAGTAACACACAGTAACACACACAGTAACACACACAGTAACACACAGTAACACACACAGTAACACACACAGTAACACACAGTAACACACACAGTAACACACACAGTAACACACACAGTAACACACAGTAACACACACAGTAACACACAGTAACACACACAGTAACACACACAGTAACACACAGTAACACACAGTAACACACACAGTAGCACACAGTAACACACACAGTAACACACAGTAACACACACACAGTAACACACACAGTAACACACAGTAACACACACAGTAACACACAGTAACACACACAGTAACACACACAGTAACACACAGTAACACACAGTAACACACACAGTAACACACAGTAACACACACAGTAACACACAGTAACACACAGTAACACACACAGTAACACACAGTAACACACACAGTAACACACAGTAACACACAATAACACACACAGTAACACACAGTAACACACACAGTAACACACACAGTAACACACAGTAACACACAGTAACACACACAGTAACACACAGTAACACACACAGTAACACACACAGTAACACACACAGTAACACACAGTAACACACACAGTAACACACAGTAACACACAGTAACACACACAGTAACACACAGTAACACACACATTAACACACAGTAACACACACAGTAACACACAGTAACACACAGTAACACACACGGTAACACACACAGTAACACACACAGTAACACACAGTAACACACACAGTAACACACAGTAACACACACAGTAACACACAGTAACACACACAGTAACACACACAGTAACACACAGTAACACACACAGTAACACACAGTAACACACAGTAACACACGGTAGCACACACACACAGTAACACACAGTAACACACATTAACACACAGTAACACACAGTAACACACACAGTAACACACAGTAACATACACGGCAACACACACAGTAACACACACAGTAACACACAGTAACACACAGTAACACACACAGTAACACACAGTAACACACACAGTAACACACAGTAACACACAGTAAAACACACAGTAACACACAGTAACACACACATTAACACACAGTAACACACACACACAGTAACACACAGTAACACACACAGTAACACACACAGTAACACACACAGTAACACACAGTAACACACACAGTAACACACACAGTAACACACAGTAACACACACAGTTACACACAGTAGCACACACAGTAACACACAGTAACACACTGTAACACACAGTAACACACAGTAACACACACAGTAACACACAGTAACACACAGTAACACACACAGTAACACACAGTAACACACAGTAACACACACAGTAACACACAGTAACACACAGTAACACACACATTAACACACAGTAACACACACACACAGTAACACACAGTAACACACACAGTAACACACAGTAACACACAGTAACACACAGTAGCACACACAGTAACACACAGTAACACACACATTAACACACAGTAACACACAGTAACACACACAGTAACACACACAGTAACACACACAGTAACACACACACACAGTAACACACAGTAACACACAGTAACACACACAGTAACACACACAGTAACACACATTAACACACACAGTAACACACAGTAACACACACAGTAACACACAGTAACACACAGTAACACACACAGTAACACACACAGTAACACAGTAACACACACAGTAACACACACAGTAACACACACAGTAACACACACAGTAACACACAGTAACACACACAGTAACACACAGTAACACACACAGTAACACACACAGTAACACACACACACAGTAACACACAGTAACACACAGTAACACACACAGTAACACACAGTAACACACACAGTAACACACAGTAACACACACAGTAACACACAGTAACACACAGTAACACACACAGTAACACACACAGTAACACAGTAACACACACAGTAACACACACAGTAACACACACAGTAACACACACAGTAACACACAGTAACACACACAGTAACACACAGTAACACACACAGTAACACACAGTAACACACACATTAACACACACAGTAACACACACAGTAACACACAGTAACACACAGTAACACACACAGTAACACACACAGTAACACAGTAACACACACAGTAACACACACAGTAACACACACAGTAACACACACAGTAACACACAGTAACACACACAGTAACACACACAGTAACACACAGTAACACACACAGTAACACACACAGTAACACACACAGTAACACACACACAGTAACACACAGTAACACACACAGTAACACACACAGTAACACACACAGTAACACACAGTAACACACACAGTAACACACAGTAACACACAGTAACACACACAGTAACACACAGTAACACACACATTAACACACAGTAACACACACAGTAACACACAGTATCACACACAGTAACACACAGTAACACACAGTAACACACAGTAACACACACAGTAACACACAGTAACACACACATTAACACACAGTAACACACACACACAGTAACACACAGTAACACACACAGTAACACACAGTAACACACAGTAACACACACAGTAACACACAGTAACACACACAGTAACACACAGTAACACACAGTAACACACACAGTAACACACACAGTAACACACACAGTAACACACACACACAGTAACACACAGTAACACACACAGTAACACACACAGTAACACACACACACAGTAACACACAGTAACACACACAGTAACACACAGTAACACACACAGTAACACACAGTAACACACACATTAACACACACAGTAACACACAGTAACACACAGTAACACACACAGTAACACACAGTAACACACAGTAACACACACAGTAACACACACAGTAACACACAGTAACACACACAGTAACACACACAGTAACACACAGTAACACACACAGTAACACACACAGTAACACACACAGTAACACACAGTAACACACACAGTAACACACAGTAACACACACAGTAACACACACAGTAACACACAGTAACACACAGTAACACACACAGTAGCACACAGTAACACACACAGTAACACACAGTAACACACACACAGTAACACACACAGTAACACACAGTAACACACACAGTAACACACAGTAACACACACAGTAACACACACAGTAACACACAGTAACACACAGTAACACACACAGTAACACACAGTAACACACACAGTAACACACAGTAACACACAGTAACACACACAGTAACACACAGTAACACACACAGTAACACACAGTAACACACAATAACACACACAGTAACACACAGTAACACACACAGTAACACACACAGTAACACACAGTAACACACAGTAACACACACAGTAACACACAGTAACACACACAGTAACACACACAGTAACACACACAGTAACACACAGTAACACACACAGTAACACACAGTAACACACAGTAACACACACAGTAACACACAGTAACACACACATTAACACACAGTAACACACACAGTAACACACAGTAACACACAGTAACACACACGGTAACACACACAGTAACACACACAGTAACACACAGTAACACACACAGTAACACACAGTAACACACACAGTAACACACAGTAACACACACAGTAACACACAGTAACACACACAGTAACACACAGTAACACACACAGTAACACACACAGTAACACACAGTAACACACACAGTAACACACAGTAACACACAGTAACACACGGTAGCACACACACACAGTAACACACAGTAACACACATTAACACACAGTAACACACAGTAACACACACAGTAACACACAGTAACATACACGGCAACACACACAGTAACACACACAGTAACACACAGTAACACACAGTAACACACACAGTAACACACAGTAACACACACAGTAACACACAGTAACACACAGTAAAACACACAGTAACACACAGTAACACACACATTAACACACAGTAACACACACACACAGTAACACACAGTAACACACACAGTAACACACACAGTAACACACACAGTAACACACAGTAACACACACAGTAACACACACAGTAACACACAGTAACACACACAGTTACACACAGTAGCACACACAGTAACACACAGTAACACACTGTAACACACAGTAACACACAGTAACACACACAGTAACACACAGTAACACACAGTAACACACACAGTAACACACAGTAACACACAGTAACACACACAGTAACACACAGTAACACACAGTAACACACACATTAACACACAGTAACACACACACACAGTAACACACAGTAACACACACAGTAACACACAGTAACACACAGTAACACACAGTAGCACACACAGTAACACACAGTAACACACACATTAACACACAGTAACACACAGTAACACACACAGTAACACACACAGTAACACACACAGTAACACACACACACAGTAACACACAGTAACACACAGTAACACACACAGTAACACACACAGTAACACACATTAACACACACAGTAACACACAGTAACACACACAGTAACACACAGTAACACACAGTAACACACACAGTAACACACACAGTAACACAGTAACACACACAGTAACACACACAGTAACACACACAGTAACACACACAGTAACACACAGTAACACACACAGTAACACACAGTAACACACACAGTAACACACACAGTAACACACACACACAGTAACACACAGTAACACACAGTAACACACACAGTAACACACAGTAACACACACAGTAACACACAGTAACACACACAGTAACACACAGTAACACACAGTAACACACACAGTAACACACACAGTAACACAGTAACACACACAGTAACACACACAGTAACACACACAGTAACACACACAGTAACACACAGTAACACACACAGTAACACACAGTAACACACACAGTAACACACAGTAACACACACATTAACACACACAGTAACACACACAGTAACACACAGTAACACACAGTAACACACACAGTAACACACACAGTAACACAGTAACACA